>CAIGRT010091273.1:0-10908 GCA_903798405.1 Fraxinus platypoda
TATTTTAAATAATAATATGTTATTATTCCAGAAGAGCATGACACTACGATTTCAATATTCCAAAAAAATATTGACATATTACTTTTGAAAAAATGATAATAAAATGTAATGTGCTCTCGAAGTAACACACGTCTCGAAAAAATTATATCTCATTGTGTTCCTAAAGAAAAAAAATTATATCTCATTGTGTTCCTAACTCAATATTAGGTTGTAATTTTTAAAGGAAAATAATTTTTAATATTATTAATATTCAAGAAAAATATGAATTTATCGCTACAGAACAATATACAATTCGGTGCTTTAATATTCTCACAGAATATCATATTAGTTCTTTTGAAAAAGTATAAGTCTTGAAATACTAATAAGATTTAAGATAGATTATCAAGATATCTGTTTAGCAGATAGTGCAATTATGCACACAATTTTTCAAGATAAAAGTACTTCTTAAAATTTAATATTAGCATAAAATAATATTTTTTCGACATCGGGTGTATCGAATATCGTTGAAGGCTCCGTAAGAGCTTGCTTTATTTATCAAATAATATGATCGGCGAGACACCTATCAGTAGTATTTTGAATTCTCAGAGGATTTCACATTTCGATATAAAGAACCCAATATAATTCACATTTCGTTAGGTCAAACTCGAAAGTCCACCGGTAATTCATACATATTTAATTGAATATAAAAGTACACGAAAATAAATCACTTGCACAAAAGTATCACACCCCGTTAAATCAAATGAATTTTTGAAAGAAATATGAATTCACGTTCCAAATCCTTGTCTCTGCTTTGGTTAATGTGTACTACTTGACAATATTGTTTAATGCACGCGAACTTTCTGGTTTCCAATACTGATCTCTCTCTCTCTCTCTCTCTCTGTTGTCGTGTATGTATATATGAATTTGTGTGCAAAAGCTATACCATCATGTCCTATATATATATATGAGATTATGACTTAACCTACACAGAGTTGTGTGTGAAGTGGGGAATCGTGTATTGCTGGAAATTGGATTAAAATTGTATTCAAAAAGTAGACTTTTGCAATCACGTGTAAATGGCTTGCAAAAGGATTAAGTGAACATCTATCACAATCAAAAATATGATTAGAATTATCAATTAACATTTATCAAATTGTGATTATAACGTATTCTAATTTTATTTTTATCAATTGCATAAGATTCACATGGCATGATAGAAATTGTATCAAATTCTTAATTCCCAGTAATTTGAAAAATTGCCGACTAGTCAAAGGGCTCTATAGGGAATTTTTAGATAGATCGGGTACAAACCATGTGCGAGAAAGTTTTATATAAAAAAGTTTTGAGTAAAAGTTGGTGTGTAAAAAGTTATTTTATTATAAAAAGTAGTGTAGTTATTAAAAAGGAATGAAAAATTGGTGTATAAAAGGTAGTTTGTGTGGGGATTATTATTATTTCTTTAATCGACAAAATATTTTTTTCTCAAGCCTAAAATACATGATTTAATATGATCTATTCAACAAATCCAATATTGATATGCTAAATCTCGCTCAATCAATGTCTAATTATTTGATTCAAATAAAATATGAATTTAAAACCTATTTCAATTTTAGTCCTCAACTTTTCAAAATATAAAAATATAACATATAAAACAAAAAAATATATATATATTTAAGAATTACATTCATACAAGTAATATGTTTTCCTTAAAAGTAAATTTAAGCATTGCCCAACTTACTTTTAAGAGCTCTGCTGCTCATGTCCCCGACCCAAAAACAGGGGGCTGGGGTGCATACCTGTTTTTGGGTATGTCCTCGACCCTGGACAAGTAGATTAATTCTACCTTTAATCATATCCAGTATCTTCTACACAATCGACACAAGTCAATAGTTAAAAAATTAGTATTTCATGTTAATCATCTTCATATTAAATCCGCAAAGAGTTTGAAGTTCCAGCAAATAACAATTAATGTTAACATTGTTAAATATTCTCCGTGTTCTAGGAAATATGACTGTTACTGAATATGCCCAAAAGAAATAAAATCAGATAAAAATAAAAGATTGTGACATGCAAATAAGAGAAATGATATTTGTACCGAGGGGGGACTGCCGAATTGTGTCCCCCCTCTCACATGATTTGTGGGCCCCGCGCGCATTAGAAAATGCCGAGCCGAGGCCCGACCCCCGATGTGAGAGGGGGGACACCATTCGGTAACCCCCCTCGGTAATAAAGCCAATGCAATTTGGATTCCCTAAACGATAAAAAAGATTTTTACTTTTTCTTCTTCAAACTTGGCGTAACATGTGGTCTCAATTGAACAAACTATCAATTTCGAAAACTATGGATGGACAAAAAGTACGAGTAACATCACTTGAGAAAGCATATTATAATATGTGCTCTCAAGAGTGTCCTAAATGAGTAAATTCTAATTTAAATTGTTCAAGAATTCAATTAAAAAACCATGTAGGATGCATGAAATGGAATTGTATTGATTCCAAATGATACACCAGTCTGTGGACAAAACTCAAAAGGGTCAGCAACTGTAGTCTGTTTGTCATAATGGATTATCTATAAAGTGTGTGAGTGTACGTGGGAGAAAATAGACATGTCGACCGAAGATGAAAGTGACAGTTCAGAAGCCAATTTGATCGGATTTGGTAACAACTAAGCCTTGATTATTGAAGAGTTTGGAACTTGTGTTCGAGTAGTAATATTTCATTGAAGCATTTTTAGTTTTTGTCAATTGTAAACTTAATTTAATTAATATAAAATTATGAGTACTTCAATATGGAAAATGAATTCTATACTTAAAAGGAGACAACATGAAGTTAAATTGTAATTAATCTATCATTAATGCCACCTATAATATATTATATTATTTATTAATTATATCTTTGAACTTCACTTAAAATCAACGTTCATCTACTTATATAATTATATTATAATTACAATATATATAAAAATAAAATGTGGAGATAGATGAGAAACATTCAATTTACCATTTTGTCCTTATATAATATTGTCGACATTTGCATTCAAAGATTATAAATTATACGTTTAATTAATATATAATAGATAATATAACTATTTAAATACAAAAGACAATAAATTGAAAAGAAAAACTGTTTTAATGTGATCAATAGTTAATACGAAAAGAGTCGAAAATGAGAGAAATTATCCATCAATCATACTAATTACGAGTTACTTACTCTTTCCATATTTGTACCCACCCCCACTAAATACAAGCTTAGCATCTCAATTACACAATTTTCACTAAAACCAAATTTATTAAGCATTAATAAAAATTAATATTATGAATTCTAAAATATAATTATTATTATTATTATTATTATTATTATTATTATTATTATTATTATTATTATATAAGCATAAAAATTGATGTTAATCCAATTTCTAATTAGGTATAAATATATAAAGAAAAGAAAAAAGATTTTTATTTTGAGACATTTAAAGGGAGAATTTTTATTCTTCCATTTGTATTAATCCCATTCAAAAGAAAAAGAAAACTTGTGTCTTAAGATTTTTCACTTCTATATCTGTTTTGAATGTAACTTTGGTTTTTAATTGAAAATAAATAACGAGCATGATTAGTACGTAATTTTTGTTTCTAAATGTGTTTGGATAAGATACTTTTTTTTTTTACTTTTTAAGGTAAAAAGTTTATATTACAGGAAAAATGAGTAAGTTTTTTATTTTGAAAATTATTTATGTATATTTGGTTTACTTATAATTAAACATTTTAAACTTAGTCAAATATAAATCTCTTAATTCGATTCTTCCTCGTATCCGTCTGTACCATAAAGTTGATGGATGTCGCAATAATGGTTGAAAATAGGGGTTCGATACACAAGTAAACAAAACATTACATTTCAATTTATTCAATATTTTCACATTATGTACGCAATTGCATAAGACTTTTATTCGTTAATATATTTTTTAACAATTTTAATTTTTTTTCTTTTAACATTATCAATTATCTTACTTTAAAAATATTACGCATATCATTCATTCCGTACATAAAACGTGTAAAGCACTTGCCTACTACTAGTATCTATAAAAATTACAGTTGGGGTTTCCAACCTATTGGAAATGTAGCAAGTAGGTCCCCAACCAATTCGTTTGGTTGCTGCAGTCTTCAACTTTTTGTTTTTGTAGCACTAAATTCCTCAATGGATAATTTTTTCTTTTTATCTTTGATTTATACTCAATTTCTTATTGGAAAAACAATTTTATTCCTACATATAATTAATTTAAAAATAAAAATAAAAAATTTAAAGCATAAAGTTATTTATCGGGAGCTTAAGGCAACATTGTGAGATAACTGGTTTTTTCTTTTTTTTCGATTTTTTTGTTTGTTATTTTTTTTTAATTAAAGGGTAAACTTGTAGTTTTAACAAAATTTCAAGCTATTAATCAAACACTAGACCAAATCCGTTAATTAACTCTTAAGTCTTAATAAAGTTCTTCCCTCATTATTCAAATTTGAGATGAGATTGACATGTTTGGTAAGGCTAAAATTATAATTTAAGCTAATTAAATTTACATTTTATCCACAATTTACTATCCACATATTACTAAGATCACAACTTATAAGCACTTATAAAATTAAGATTTGCCAATCATGTACTTAAATATTGATAAAATGAAAGGTAATTGGTTGTCAAACTATTGGATAGGGGACCTACTTGCTACATTTTCAATAGGTGAGGGACCCCACTGTAATTTTCTTATAAATGTATACATGCATGTGTATACACAAGTCTTGTGTGTGTATAAATATTATACTCCACCAGCACTTGAACAGTCCACCAGTGTGCTTTGAGAGCCTCCACCCCACCCCACCCCAGCAGGAAAACATGGGTTCTGCAAGTTTTCTCCTTTGCTGTATTTTGGCAATATTTTTTCACTCCGTTTTTTGTGCTAAATCCAGGCATTTCAAATGGGAAGTAGAGTATATGCATTGGGCACCAGATTGTGTAGAAGCAGTGGTTATCGGGATTAATGGACAATTTCCGGGCCCAACCATTCGGGCTCAGGCCGGTGATACCATACATATTGAGCTTACAAACAAGCTTCCCACTGAAGGAGTTGTCATTCACTGGCATGGAATTAGACAGGTACATTCGTGTGTTTTTATTAATAACGAAGATTAAACGTAGTACATACTTAGGAGGGGGCTCGACTTGACCTCCAATTTGTGTGTGTTTGTGTGGTCATTTATATGAAACTCGAGACCAACAACGGGTAGTACAAGAATATTTGTGTTGAACATCGACTATATATCTTAGGTCCCGACTCACCCTTAGGTAACATGAAGGGATTCTTGTTATGATTTCTTACACTAGTGATTTTGGTTTTCAGATTGGAACGCCATGGGCAGATGGGACTGCATCCATCTCACAATGTGCCATAAATCCTGGAGAAACTTTTCCTTACAGATTTAAGGTTGACAAGGTAAAAAAAAACCCATATTTCAGTCTATCTGAGAAAAGGGATATATGATCGTTTGTTTTATTCTTCTGTGTGATGGATAAATCTCGATGAAAAAGGGATGACTTGATGTAACTGTTAACATTTTCTCTCTTATAACTAATTGATCTCTTATATTATCGTAAGTTGCTACTAACATTTTTTGAAAGTAGACTATATTGTGTTTCTATCTTGATAATAGTCCATTAAATCAAGAAAATGCTATGCATAGCTGGTATCAAACACTTTACAGCATTTGAATAATACTCTCTCTCTCTCTCTCTCTCGTGTATAGGCGGGCACATACTTTTATCATGGGCACTATGGAATGCAAAGATCAGCAGGGTTGTATGGCTCACTGATAGTGGAAGGGGCAGAGGGGGAAAAAGAACCATTTCACTATGATGGAGAGTTTAATTTATTACTAAGTGATTGGTGGCACAAAAGCTCTCATGAACAAGAAGTTGATCTTTCATCCAACCCCATGAGATGGATTGGTGAACCCCAGGTAATAATCTATTTAAAAACCCCTTTTTGTACATACACTATTCAGAGCCGACCTTGAATTTTTTGGACCCTAATCCAACTTCTAGTAAATAATTTGGAAAAAAAAATTATCATAGATGAGGCTTAGGGCTATACTGCATATAGTCAGGACTCAGAGCCACCCCACCCTGCCCTCTTTCTCCTTGGAAGAAGAGAAAAACAAGAAAAGCATACAAAAGTTCTTTTCAGTCTAACGTACTATATTTCACAAGATACACAAGACATCGTAACAAAAGCTAAAGGATTTTACCTCTTCGGGTGTGATCGAGTTGGTGGAGCAGGTGAACGCGGAGATCAAAGATCACGAGTTCGAATGCCCTGCCAATACTTTTTCGGTCGAGCCCGTCGCATCGGGCTTGCCTAGTGCGATTTACCTCTCATGTGTAGTTTGTGGACTACTGCACATGAAACAGGGTTTACCTAATACGCACTCACAGGGTCGGGGCTCCGCTGACGGGTAACGACTGCGAGTTCTTACGTCAACAAAAAAAAGCTAGCGGATTTCAGTCAAGATCATTGCAAAGAGAGAGAGCCATGCAAACCAAGATTTAAAAAATTATAAATTTTTTTAATTAAACATTTTAAAAGTTCGATGTCTTGGAACATTGTAGTTTGTTTTGTCTTATTCATACAATGACATGTCCTCAGATAAAATAATATAATAATCGAATTGAGAATATCTTCTGACTCTGTATGTTATTCTCCAGACCTTATTGATCAATGGAAGAGGGCAATACAATTGTTCACTATCAGCGCATTTTAGCAATTCGTCAAGCAGTCAGTGCAAGTTAAGAGGGAATGAACCATGTGCACCAAATATCCTCCATGTTCTCCCAAACAAGACCTACAGACTAAGAATAGCCAGCTCCACTGCATTGGCTTCACTCAACTTGGCTATTGGGGTAACAAAATTCTCTCTCTCTCTCTCTCTCTCTCTCTCATATTTTTAAGTTGGAAATAGACGAATCGAAATAAATTGACAACATGAGCAACTTTTTTTGAGATTTTTATTCATCCACTTGAACTTTTCAAAAGTTCGCGGGGTATTGAAAAGGATGGCTATTAGCATTTTGCATAAAGAATAATCTTTTTTAGGACTCCTTTTCGAACAAAATTGAAGAAGATTTTTTGAGAATCGACAAATTGCTTTCCCATGTTATCTAATTTCACAGAAAGCACCTTCGGTAGGTGTTGGATGTGATAGGATTAAACATGATTAAGAAAGAAGGAACGTGAAAAAACTTTTATCATTGTATCATGTCGAGTTGTGTACTAAGCAATTCAATACCACGAATGCCGTATGTCATATCGTATTGAGAATAGCAATTTGAGTAGGTAAGAATGAGTGAAATGTCAGAAGTGCACAAAATCGAGTGATGACACAAAAGAAAGTAGATGCATTGTGGGGTTTGTATGCTGATTTCACATTGATCAGCAGTGTTCATAGGTCCATGCATGTGTTGAAACAGGTACTTTACTCTCGACAAGAATGATGAGTATGGTGAATATTGTCCTTGTCGCCTTAAACTGCCATTAAAGTTTTAAGCTATGTTAGTTTAATGTTAGTGAAGCTTTACGGACTCGGATAAAAGTGAGATTATCGAAAGTAAAACTTTAATGTTTAAATGAAGTCGACTAGGAGGTGAGCATCAAGGTCGTGTTGTTCAATTGATAAGGTAGGAATTGAACGAAGTGCCTAAGGTGGATTAGACTTGACTTTTTCAGATATGAAATGTACCTTTGTTCAACCTGTTAGCTTTTTTTTAGTTAAACACGCCTAAGGTGGGTTATTTATCCGTATAGAAAATAAAAATTTAAGAAGTGAACATGCGATTTCATCTTAAGCTAAAATTGATCGTTTTTCCTAAAACGATGGCCAAAGGAAAAAGAGAAAAATAACGTTCTCCTCGAATTCATTCTAGGAGTAAGCCAGTTTGGGTCCAAAACCAGTATTGAGAAAATCACAGCCCACGTCTGTCTTCATTTTTGGTATATCCAAATCTCTGCATAGTCTTACAGGTATCCAACTCAACTTTTGCATACAAGAAATTAAAAGAAGGTTGACTACTGTTGTACAAAGGTGGAAACCTTAAAAAGAAATGATTACCTTAGTCTAATCCACGTCAAGAGACTAAAAACATCATCATACAAGTTCTGAAAATTGAAATCGAGAAGGAAAACATCGTGATTCACGTTAAGTGATCAACTTTTTTCCCCTCATCGATTGTTGAATCGAATTCACACAAAAATTAGAGAACTTTTGCTATTTTTTTCAATATTTCAGATAAGGTCCATTCTTTAGAGATCTTGGATTCCATTATAAATCTTCTCTCTGTAAATCATTTCATTCAACCATTATGATGGAGTCCAAAATATATGATGTTTGTTTAAAGCCTATAATTTTGGTGGGGTGGGGTGGGGTGGGGTGGGGTGGGGGGAGAAGTGAAAATAAAAAGTACTATTAACACATGTAAAATGACTCGGCCAGCTCGTCTGGCAATGTCATTCTTTTTTGGCAACGAAGAAGCACGAACAAGGCCTGTGAAAGTCGAAGCAATTTTAACCAACTTAACACATCTAGTGTCACCGTTCAATAGCTAAACTTGTATTTATGTTCATGCGTTAATTTGTTCTTTCGATTCTTCATTCATTCTTAAACATAGTACTAGACTTCACTCTTAAAGTTAAGACTACCCTCAATTTTTCGGGGGAAAAAAAAAATGACTCCCGTTTTGTTTCAATGTCCACAGAATCACAAGATGACACTGGTTGAAGCTGATGGAAATTATCTCGAGCCATACTCTGTATCCAATATGGACATATATTCTGGTGAGAGTTATTCGGTACTATTCACTACAGATCAAGAACACTCCAATAATTATTGGATTTCTGTCAGTGTAAGAGGAAGAGAACCCAAAACCCCACAAGCTCTAATAATTTTGAACTATATTCCAACCGCTGCATCAAAACTTCCAAATTTACCCCCACCAGTTGCACCATTGTGGGACGATTATGACTACAGCAGATCGTTTTCAAGCAAAATTCTTGCCCTAAAGGGCTCCCCTAAGCCACCAAAGAAGTATGAGAGAAGAATTATTCTTCTAAATACCCAAAATTTGATTGACGGATATACTAAGTGGGCTATAAACAATGTTTCCTTAGTGTTGCCAGCCACACCCTACTTGGGTTCGATCAGGTATGGTCTAAACAATGCGTTCGACCACAAACGACCCCCAGAGAATTTCGGGCCCGACTATGATGTTTCTAAGCCTGCTCCAAATCAGAACTCGACATATGGGAGTGGAGCATACATGCTCAACTTCAACACTACAATTGATGTGATATTGCAGAATGCCAATGCACTTAAGGCCAATGTGAGTGAAATACACCCTTGGCATTTGCATGGACACGATTTTTGGGTGCTGGGGCATGGAGAAGGACGATTTACTGAGAAGGACGAGACAAAGTTCAATTTGAAGAATCCACCATTGAGGAATACTGCAGTAATTTTCCCTTACGGATGGACAGCATTAAGATTTGTGGCAGATAATCCAGGAGTATGGGCTTTTCATTGTCATATAGAACCACATTTGCATATGGGAATGGGAGTTATTTTTGCAGAAGGTGTTCATCATGTTAAGAAGATTCCTAATGAGGCTCTTGCTTGTGGTTTAACAGGGAAAATGTTGATGAATGGTGTGCACAAGTGAGATAATTAGCAGAATTTTTAAATCCACGGTTTCTGTACTTTCAAGAACGTTTTGTTGTATTCTAGTCTGAAGTTTTGTAGTGTGACAGCGTTGGTGCTGACAAACTTTATGCATTATTAGCAAGATGCTTTTATCCACGTGATGTTGCAGAATTGCTCTGTCGATGATCTGTTGATGATGATTTGCAAATTATTTTTCCACGAAAGGATGAATATCGGGGTACTGTCGATAGCCCCCCTAAACAAGGTATGCCTACAATCATTACTTAGAACTTGAGGTGTAAATCAGGTCTTGCCAGTATGGGTTAAACCCGACTGGGCGAGCTGGCACAGGCTGGTGGCAGGATGTGCGGTCCAACAGTTTTGTTAAACTTTTTCAGTTGATTTTGTGAAACAAATACAAATCAAAATAGAAGGGCTCCTTCACTAGATGATGATCACATTCTTATGGAGAAGACGCACGGGAAACCAAAGTGAAAAGGACACTGAATGTTTTCCACACGCACTAACGGTTTGATAAGTAAAGGAAAGTATATGGCACTGAAGAAAAAGAAGTCGATGTCTTGTTTATTGCACTGACCTAATAGCATAAATATTAGACTTGAAATAAAACAAACCAAGACACCCCTAGCGCTAATCAACTGGTGGAACATCAAAAAGAGCTAGGCTGTAAATTATGTTAAGTTATATAAAAGTATGCAAAATGATGAATGATGCGCTTTCGATATTTGAACATAATAGGCAATCCCAATTATAAGAATACGACTATTAGATGTTAGTGAAAATAAGAGATTAATGGATAGGTACATAGTTAAACAAATTCGCAGGTCAACAAAAATAGTCACGAGGAAAAAAAATTTGAAGTTCAACAAATTCGCATATCAACAAAAATAGTAACATGGAAAAAATTTCTCAGTTTTCCAATTGCTCTAAGGGTCTGTTTGATAGCAATGGTGAAAAANTACGACTATTAGATGTTAGTGAAAACAAGAGATTAATGGATAGGTACATAGTTAAACAAATTCGCACGTCAACAAAAATAGTCACGAGGAAAAAAAATTTGAAGTTCAACAAATTCGCATATCAACAAAAATAGTAACATGGAAAAAATTTCTCAGTTTTCCAATTGCTCTAAGGGTCCGTTTGATAGCAATGGTGAAAAATGTGTGGAAAGAAAACGAATT
>CAIGRT010091281.1:0-19261 GCA_903798405.1 Fraxinus platypoda
AATCTGTGACCAACTAATTTGGAAGACTATGAACGTGTGACCAGTAAAAATGTTGTGACCAAAAATCAATATTAACACGCCACGTGTGTTTGTAGAGTCACAGTTCAAAAATAAAAGTCACATTTACCGGAATAGTCGCCGGAATCGGATTAGTCGCCGGAATGGTCATCGGAATATTCACCCGGAACTGGAGCTGTCGTTGGAAACGGTCACCGGAATAGTCGCCGGAATCGGAGTAGTCGCCGAAACGATCACCAGAATCGGAGTAGTCACTGACGCCGAAACGGTCACCGGAATCGGAGTAGTCACTGAAACGATCGCGGGACGATTGTCGGAGCAGCAGGGTGGTGGAGATAGGGTGGGTTAATTATATTATATACATATCTTTATATATTTATATATATATAAATAAAAAATATATAATATGTATGTATATGTATGTATATGTCAAATATCTGATTTTTGAAATTTAAAAGTTGTTTTCTTATTTTTGTAATAGTGTATACTTAAAGTAGGATTTATGAAGATCTAAGCCTACACTCGTTAAAGTGCACTGTTTAGTGCTATTTGTGTCAATTTCCCTATTTAAACAATTGGACGGGCGTACCCGGCCCGTCACTGTATTGGAGGAGATCTAGCAAATTTAAGTGTACGGCTTTCAAGTCTGCAATTCTTCTTCATTTTTCTTGAACAGTTCTGATCAGCGATTCTCTCCCGGTAAGTATTCTCAGTAATTTTTGCAGGGTTTTCTTTTCTTTATTATTNTTGGTAGAAATTAAAATCCAAATTTCAATTTGAATCAAATTCGACAAATTTTATGAGACCCATAACTATTTCACCACGTATTAACTTTTATCAAAATCTAAATTTAAATTCACACTTAAATTGGACTTGCACTAAAATCCGGATCGGACTAAACGAAGGGTTGAAAAATTCTCATCCACCCGAGGTTTTCCCGCCTATAACATCAAATGCAATAGAGGATCGTGGAAATTGAACACAAAAGGGCATGGCGGCGCATATCAGAAACCCCCAAATAATGCTCTCCACATACCGGCAAGTAGGCTTTTCATCTTGGTCTATTTTAAAGCCCTAATCGAAGCCAATTCCTAATTCTCTTAAATAATCTGCTGAATTTTTAACACCTTTCTTTCGATGTTGTACACTACTTTCCATTTTATACTTATTATTTAGAATTTCATGACCATGAGGAAAAAGTACGGCTTTCAGATTCTGTGCCAATTGATTGCCCAGATTTATTTCTGCAGGCGGTCTAAATCAATGGCGTGGATATGATGCTTTGGTTGCCTTACTCATCTGAGTCCTGTATGTTCGTAGTATATTTATTTTGAAAATATGTATTTCTGTATTGGTGTACCATTTTGTATATTTTTGGCTAAGAAGGTTGCATTTTCTTTATCTTGGAAATTAGAAGAAAAGAAAAGAACAGTGGGTTTACTTTATTTCAATTAAACTTCTAGGAGAAATTTCAAAGGGACTAAGTGGATATACAGAGAGGAAGATGAAGAATTATAACAGGTACTGATGATGGGATTTTTCAGTATCCAGATGTATCTCCTGGTGCGGCCAACGAGCCTGTGCCGAGCGTCTGAGATATGTGAAATCATTGATTTTGCTCTTTTTTTCTGATTCCCATCTCTATCCATTATTAGATTACTCGCTATTTATCTAAAAGTCATGTAGATCAAATTGGTTGTTTACGAATTAAAATTACATTTTAAGTCTTATAAAGCACGTGATGAGTCTAGGTGTATCCAGATGTATCTCCTGGTGCGGCCAACGAGCCTGTGCCGAGCGTCTGAGATATGTGAAATCATTGATTTTGCTCTTTTTTTCTGATTCCCATCTCTATCCATTATTAGATTACTCACTATTTATCTAAAAGTCCTGTAGATCAAATTGGTTGTTTACGAATTAAAATTACATTTTAAGTCTTATAAAGCACGTGATGAGTCTAGGTATGATCTGCTGCTTGTTGTGCACATGAGTAATGTTGTAATTTATTGTTTAAACTTATAATAATAAGTGTACTGGAATGATATATATATCCATATGGGTGTGTCGAGCATGTACGAAAACACCGGAAGCAAAACAAGAAGGAAAAACGGAGGAGTCAAAATTTTGGTATGGGCAATCGCCTAGGCTTAAGGTTGGGCAATTGCTGCCCTGTTATTGATCACCAGTGGCCAAAAACTTGGCCAGGCAATTGCCCAAGCCAATTTTTTGACCGTTAGGATTTAAATTTCTGGTCCTTTTTTGGTGCCTTTTCTGAAATCCATCTTTTCATGATCTATTGAGACCTTTTAGTGGTGTATGAATGATAATCTATAAATAGGAGATATATTTCATTCTTAAACACAATCAAGTCATCAATTCAAGAGATCATTCCACATAGAAATAATCTTTATCAAATTTTCTATACATATTCAATCTTCAAGCGTTCTTCAAGTTCTAAGAAGAAAACACAAGTGCTCAAGCGTGTATTCTTCTTCCAGGCTTGTTTAATTCTACAAACCATTTGCCTCGAGTCCTTTTAAATATCAAAATCAATCCTAGAGGGGGCATATTTGGTTTGAGGATAGCGATTAACCGTTCAAGCCATTTTTCGGTGTTTGCTATTTCTATTGGTTCTCTTCTCTATTCTCCTTGGAGGATTTATATTCCAACAATAAATACTTGGTCTAACATACAAGTGTTGCTTGGAATGTTAATTTTCGTGTTTAACTCTCATCACACCTCACTAACAACCACCATTTCCATGTGTCACAATCTTCAGTTAAGCTCCAGTAGAGTGGGTGGTTATATTCTAAATTGCATGGGAGGATCTTTTCTATATATGTGTGTGTGTGTATGATTTGAAAATGGACAGCTGAGATGTGCTGTGTATGGGAATTCTTGCTTTGAGACATTGTCTAATTTAGTTCATAGCAGCAGACTTTCTCTTCTCCTAGTGTACCTTTTCGAGAAATAAAATGTCTTATTTTCTAATGTTCACTGCAGCCTGGACTGTAAAATTTGATGGCTGAGAATCATTGAAAGGGGATAAGTATTATGGATGGTGAAAGTTTAGACGGGAAGAGTGGTATTACCTTTTCGTCAGAAAAACAATGTTTTGGTATCCCTTTCTTGTTCATATACCCAAAAATGCACCAACCAATCTTCCAAATTTCACTCTTTTCCTCAACTAGCCACCAAAGACTAAATTTTTCATCACCTTTCCATCAATTTCTTCATCCAGATCACTCCAAAACCCTAATAATCTTGATAAGAATCCAATATTTTCAGCCACAAAGACGGGTTAAGCCCATCTGAAGTCATCAAGATTTCCGGACACCTCAAAGACCCAAATTTAACACTCCCTCTCTTTACTCAAATTTCAGACTGCAAAGGCTACAAACCAAATGAAGCCCTTTATACAACTGTCATCAACAAGCTGGCACTTGCCAATAACTTTGAAGGGATTGAAACCCTCACGCAAAGAACCAAGCTTGAGAAGAAATGCAGGCTTTCCAATGAGTTTTTCCGCAATGTGATCAAGATT
Source organism: Fraxinus platypoda (assembly GCA_903798405.1). Lineage (NCBI taxonomy): Eukaryota > Viridiplantae > Streptophyta > Magnoliopsida > Lamiales > Oleaceae > Fraxinus > Fraxinus platypoda. The sequence goes on from CAIGRT010091281.1 coordinate 3,563, forward strand.
TATGGGCACTCGGCTGGGAGAATAAACAGGGCCATTGAGACCCTTTTCGAATGCCTAATTACAGAAGCTGGCCAAGTGTGAAAAACTTTGATTTTGTGTTGAATTTGCTATTGTCAATCAAGCAATTTGATGTTGTGCATGAGGTTTACATGGGAGCTTTAAAGTTGGGCGTGGAGATTGATGCTTGTTGTTTGAATGTCATCATTAAAGGGTAGTGTAGGTGTGGGTAGACGGAAACTGCTTTTTCTGTGCTTGATGAATTTTCTAAGCAAAAATGCAGGCCTAATGTGCGTACCTGTTCAACTATGATGCATGGGCTTTTTGAGCGTGGTCGCATTGATAAAGCCTTCAATTTGTTGGAAAGGATGGAAACGGAGGGTGTGGAGCTAGATACAATAGTGTTTATTATCTTGATTTTGAGGCTCAGGAAACGAGGGGGAGTTGAAGAGGGGATTAAACTTTACGACAGTGTGATGCTTAAAGGGTATGATCCAAATTCGGGGACTTATAAAGAGGTTTTGTATTGTTTGCTTGACTCCAAGAGGTTTGTTGAAGCAAAGGATTTTATGAAGAAGATGACTGCCAAAGGGGAGGTGGGGGGGTTGTGTGATACCTAACTTTGAGTCTTTCAAGTTGATGATGCATGGTTTTTGTATTGAGAATCTTGTGGAAGATTTAGATTGGGCATTGAGGAAAATGGCAAGGCACGGATTTGTGCTAAAAATGGGAATATGGGCGAGTTCTTCATTATGTGTTCTTGAATAGTCATATTGCTAAGTCTGATCATATATGTCGTACAAAGAAATTGTCAAATAACGAGTCTTATACGAACCTAAAGATCATCACACTGTTAACTATTGCTATGCTATGTGTCCCACCGAGGTAGTTGACAGATCTGCGTGCAGGCTCTGGACAAGCTGTGAGAGCTGCTACAACCTTTGTTGAAGACTTCCAGTTCTCTAGGTACATTATTGAAACAAGTGAGGCGAGATGCGTATGTTCAAATGATCTGAGATCTCAATCCAACTTTTGACAAGCAATGGTTCAAAATTGTACTTGCTGATGTGGTGTGTCTATCGCCTTGCACCTTCCTGCAGAATAAAGATATAAATTATTCCACTAGTCCAGGAACGAAAGGAACAGATAAAGATGATTTTTCAGTTTTTCGAGAAAATGTTAGGATGTTTCCAGTATTGGCACAAAAATATAAGGCCATGTTACCGTTTTTCTTTTTTCCTAGTGCAAATAGGATGCCAAAAATCATGCAACAGTTGAAATTAGAAATCAAATTTCGCAAAAGATAGGTCATGCGTTGTGGCCTCTGTATCAAGATTTCACACCTGGGGTCTGCTGGAGAGTTGAGTAACATGGCTGAAACCTGATATGCAAGAGGATTGTTCCCACACGAGATTCGATTAATAAAAGAATTGGATTGTTCGAGTTCTTAGCAAACCAAGTTTCCACTGCTTGCTTTTTTCTTGTGATCTAGCTGTCGGAACGAGGTTCAAAAGGTGCTCGAAATTCGTGGTCGGGAGAGGTCTTTTGATGACCCTCTTGCCTAAGAAAACATCCGGAGAAATTATACTTCACAAATCTAGTCTGCTTTTGTTACTATTATGTATCGAGGATTAGTGGGAAATATACCTTTTACCGGCAGGATGCTGTTTCCTTATCTTGATGAAGCCGCTATTTGGTGGCCATTTTTTTCGGAAAATATTGTTTAAAATAGTAACTTTTTGGAGAATGTGTGATTATAAAGTAGAGAAAAGTTTTTGTACGTGTGATTGAAAATGATTATGTAAAAAAAATAGCTTTAAAGAATGAGAGATAAACGAGAGCTTGAAAGTACAAATATATCTGGAAATTATTAGAGACGTGAAAGGATATAATGATGGCCAATGCATTATACTGCCAATCACCCTCGTATTATATTTTCCTTTAAATTTGATACTGTTATTTTGTAAAAGCACCACTAACAGTCAGTTATTCTCCTGTCTCTTGAACCTCAATAAAAGTCGTTCTTGCCATAAGCTTGAATAAGAGTTTCTTATACTCATCTTGCGTCTTCTAAGGATGTAGAATAAGCTAGATTAAGATTATAATTTGGTTGGAACAATATCATGTATATATTCGGTGCATACAAAGAAGCTCGTGTTAATAAAAGTGATGTAAATGGAGTAAAACATATAAGAAGAAAGGCATAACTAGTTAACATCCTTTAGACGCTCGAGTTTCTCGGCAATGAAATCGCGATTAGATTGTTGTGCATAACATGTGAAGCACAAAAGTGAACTCCTGACGAGGGAGCACACTAATTTCACTTCATCCCGAATAAAGGCAATTAGATTGTACTTAAGAAATAAAGATCCCCAAAACTCTTATCATTAACAAACTTGTAGGAAAATGTACAAATACTGCACATGCTTCTCCAAGTAAAAGCTTCTGCTTTAAATTGTGTAGAACACCATGTACACGCTACATCCAAACACATTTACAATCTGCTAAAAAGTGCACAACAAAGCTGTGACTATTTCAGATTAGTTATCAGTTCATCGTCTCAGAATACTCTGGAATGACTTTGGTTTTTGGTACCTGTTGCGTATTATTTACTGCAGCTCATTTTGAATCCGAAAGATATCCTCTTTAAACTTGAAAGAACTAGTACCTGAGAAGGCCTCCTCTGTCTGATTGATATCATCCTTAGAAATAACTGATCCTGGAACAATGAATTCAGTAACCTCAAGTGGGACATCTGTTGCTGATGGAGGAAATGAGTCATTGGAAGAGTCATACAGCAAAGCAGCGTCATTATCTGATGGAGTCGGTCTGCATTCAGCTTTAGATTGCCCAGATTCTTTCTGCGGAAGGTCATACATTAAGCTTTTTCCATTTTCTTTCTCATCATCTTTTGGTCTCTTTGCAGAATATGGAGCAGCAGTGGTATCCTCTAGTATCAATTTCGTGTCAATATCCTCGTTATTCAACACACTAAAATTATCAGGTGGAGACAGTTCGGGCTCAGCAGGACAATTGGATTTGTCCTTGGTTCTTGTACCCCTGTGAAACACCAACCTGACCTTTCGTAAACCCTTTCGAATTGGATTCTTTGACCGAGGTTTATTAGCATCCACACTTTCATCATTGCTATTTCTGCCATTTTGACCGAAGGTCAATGGTGGAGAGCCAATTGGATCACCACCCTCACCCTGAAGTTGACGACCATCAAGGTGATGAATTTGAAGGCGCCGACTCTTACCCTTCCGTGGCTTCCACACTGGTAAAACCTCTCTACGTGGATGATGAATCCAAATCCCAGTATCCTGTCGCCCTTCGATGTCAATTGGCTCAAACTCATCCGTAACTGTTCTCTAAATAGAAAAACAAAAAGGATTTAGTTGACAATTTGTCTAACCGTATAAAAATGTGGGAATATAATAAACACAATTATGAAGATCAGATTGAGAAAAATAGAAGTCTAAACAAATTTAAGATGTATGAAGGAAAAGAGATAATTTATCCAAAAAATATAACTATCCAACATCGTGTGAAATGAATATCAACCATTCTCTCTAAATATTTTCGCAACTCGAGTTTTCATACACTTTCCTCTATCTATGCTTTCAGTCACAAGAAAATAAAGTGTGACCTTCAAAGGAAGTACCAGGCATCTAAGCAATTTCAGTGCATTTTTCTCCCATACACATATATAAACAACAGATACCTTTGCAGTGCGCGCAGACACAGTTACTGCAAGATGCAATCTTCCGTTTTTTACATTCTCAAGGAACAGCCATATGTCATGCCTCTTGCCATCCCTAAGATCATTGATTGTTACTGAACAATCTCTGCACCATTTTGCACAATTAGTTTAAAGTAAATGCAAAAGGTACAAAGAAAATGGAAACTCGGAACAGTAGTTTCTGTGAGAAGTTGAAACAAAGCAGTGAAGCTTTTGTTGTTATCAGAATCTCTACTCTCTAGGCATGTAAAATGACAGAATAAGATAATAATGAGCCAAAATAAAATCTCAATACTTGTACCAAACACAGCAACGTGCTACTCAACACATGGGATGTTAGAAATTGCAAAAAACAGTTGAAAGAGGCTTGGACTCACCAATTAGAAAGCAAGACAATTTTCCTTCATCTAATAGAGTAACATAATTAAATATTTTAGAAAAAGTCTTTGGAATAACGATGAGGATGTTTGTCTGTACTTAAAAAGCAGCTTTTTTAGCCACTTTTCAATACCTTTTTAAGCACTCTACATGTTGCCAAAAAGCTGCTTTTAGGCACAATCAAACACCTTCGGGATAAGGGAAAAGATAAGCGAAACATAAGCTTCCAGAGGAAAACTAAAGTCTGTGAGTAGCTTTTCAAAGTGGAAAACTAAAATCTGTTGAGTAGAATGAAAAGAAAGGATCCAAGACAGAAAAATATCTTACAGGGGGAGACACTACAGGTACTCGGGGAATAAAAAGCATAATCCCACTTTATAGCAGATAGGGCTGGACAAAACTCTCGAATCGGACCCGAACCGAATCGAACTGAACCGAGCGATTCTTCTTAAGTTAAATACCCGAACGGGTATCTAAATCGAGAACCGATGAGTTTGGTTCGTTTCTCAGTTCTAAACCAAGAACCGAATAAGAACCGTATCTTCCTAATTTTTTAAATTCTTTATCTTAAATACATCAAATTACTTTAATTTTTTTAAATAAATTGCTAACTAATTAATTTACTCCAAACCCAAAATATGATTTTACTATTTTTAATTTTCAGCCAAGCCCAACTTAATCAAATTGACCTAAGTTTTACCCAAATATCTTATTTTACCGTAGTGTCATTTCTACCGTTCTATTATTGTGAAGTAGCCATTTTCTTCTTATTGTGATTTTAACAGTCAAAACCATGAAGAACTCAACAAAGAGAGGTGCTAAAGATATCACGAGATTGGACTACGTTATTTTGTAAGAGTTAAGATTGAATATGTCATAGTCGAATTAATGTAGCGTTGTTGTAACATGAAGAAAAAATTAATTATTGTACGAAATCTCGGAACCGAATAGAACTGAACCGAATCGAATGGAACCGAACTTGAACGGTTCCATAATTAAATTTAGACCCAACGGTTCCATTTACTAAATACCTGAAAATTTCGGGTTTGGTTCGGTTCTAAAGAGAACCGAACCGGACCGGACCGGATCATGCCCACCCTAATAGCAGAAAAAAATCATATCTTCATTTAGAAACATAACTTTCAGAAAATATCATGCATGATTCAGTACAATGTACATTTTCGAAGTAGCAAGAACACACCCTAATATGTCATCAACAAAATGGTCCTCGTCACGAACTTCGATGTTGAGCACATTTGGTGATTCCCATGTATTAATAGGGATCTCGAATTCCTCGTGCCATTTCGGAGCCAAAGTTTTCTTCTGAGTCTTAGTACAAAATCTATAAGAGCCTAGCTGTCCCTTCACATATGGATCAGCCAACCCTGAGAATCACCGCCAGTTACAATCACAAAATTCCCAGCATATATTATAACTATCAGAGTACTTCAAACTAACCATTTAACTCTGATGGCTTCAACTTCATGTCAGCTGCTTCAAGAACTTCCACGATAGCATAGGCAACAGGCTCCTCGGCATTAAACAAGAACAAGTTTTCTAATATATATAAAAGACAAATCAATAAATTGAAGGAAATACAATAAATTTAGAATAATAATAATAATAATAATAATAATAATAATAATAATAATAATAATAATAATAATAATAAATTCAAACTCTATGGTATTGACTATTGAGTATCCACATTATTATTCAATTTGATCCCAGAATCAAATCTAATATCTGTTGAGTTTGACATGTATTGACAAGAAGCTAACATGTGTACCAATTGCGCATTTATTGATCACATTTGTTGTATAATAATTGAACCAAACAGAACAATATTAAGAACCCCCAAATAAAAAACCTGGAATTCAAAATGTTTTTTCTCCTGGCTTTCAAAAATCTTATGGGTGCAGTCATACATCTGGGATCTATATATATTCTCTCTCCCAAGGACAATTGTTAAGTTTCCATTGAGAAGCCTACACTCTTCCTGATTGGCTATTGACAGATCATATTATCACTTAATTGGTTAGTATCTTGTAAACCAAAGTTGTTTTTATCTAAAACAGAACTTACCTGACTCATATGAACTTGCATTAGATTTGAAAATAATATCATGACAAATAAAACCCAAATCCTTGCAACAAACACTTGAAAATCAAATACCAAGTCATAGTTAAAACCTTGCTGAGGTGAAGCGAATTTCTCAACATCAACCACCAGCATATTGGGCTGCAAAATTACAAAGAATTAGACTACAAAGACATTTTATGGAATGCTTCTAGCATCTCAAACCTACACAGTGGTCGCAATCTGATTTGAAAAGGAATGTAGATACAACTTATTCTAAAAACAACTAAAAGTCGAAAAATGAACACACATGATAAGCTAGTTGTTTATACTAGGAACTAAGCTAATAATCTGACCTGCACTAGAGTTTGCTCGAAGGCGAGGGCCAGAAGATTATCCTAATCAAGAAAAAATAAATAAATGCATATAATTAGGCAGACAGATGCATAGAGAAAGAAGGAATATTTTATTCATTATTGTTTCTTATGGGAATAGGTTCAGGGTTACGCTATGGATAAATAGAGAAAAGAAATTTATTGCAGTGATAATAAAATATACTTACTAGCCATCCAGCTATCCCTGGAAGTTCTGTAACATCAAGCCCATGAGAGAATATAGGCTTCACATTCATCTGAAAATATGGTGGCTCAGCAAAGCATACACGCAAACGCCCAAGAAAGGGCCACTTGCTAATGAACTTCACCCCAATCAATACCTACAAGATAGAAAGTGCATAAATCTTCCTCCGAATGTGTCAATTCATCGGGTAGGTAAAACATTCTCCACTGGTTATGATCAATGGCCTTGATTTTAAACAAAGCCGATACTCATTATCTCACTGAAGCTAAAATTGCAATCTTCTGAGATTTGGGCAAAGATGGTTACAAAATGTCAAATACTAATAAGATTTGTATAATCTAGGATGACTATTTTTGCAAACAATATATTTCAAAATCCAAACAAGCAATAAAAATTAAAGTTATCTTAAAAGATATATTTTTGACAATTATTATGTGATATGAATTCTAAATTTCTTGAGAATCAACATAAGACCCACAAATTTTTCAAACTTTATATAGAGCCTCATGCACTGACTGAAGCATTGTTTACTAAGTGATGTTACTTCCACTAACCTTTCCTTCAACATGCATGCCTATCAAATGCAACGCTGCACGCATTCCTAAACCCAATCTTTTCTTCACTTTCAGGGCCAGTTTCGCTCTCATATCATCTGCAGTAAGAAAATTCATTCCCAATTCCAACACCTGCGGTTAGTGGATATACATTAAAGTTGCTGTACCAGGGTACGTATGCTAAAAAAGCTCAAAAGGCACTGTATGAGGACATATAGCTGTTTCTAGTGATCCTGGCATACCAAGTGATCATCCCCATCGGATTCTCGAAGCACCCTCATTTCTGTGAATATAGGTGGGGATCTTCCCAAGTACAAATGCTGAACCACAGCATCATTCTGGATACATGCAAAATATTATTCTCATTAATTAAAAAAGGAACCAAAGTAGGGTCCGAGACCCTCAGTGTCAGATTATCACAACAGCCATAGTTGCAATCCATTACCATCCAGTGATGATTCTCACTCTTAAAAAACTAACTTAATTTCCACTTAACTCAACATAAAACAGAAAATGTAAGTGTAATCCAGAATTGAATTCAGCAAGAAATTAAATGATGCCAAAATAACTCGTACCACCATCCAAGGTTTATATTTTTGCAGGAACCATGGAACAATAGGGAGAAGAATTTTCTGAGAAACAATCTCTTCCACGCAGACAAGCCAGATCTTTTCAATAGCATAGTTCAACCACCTCACTGTTTCAAATTGTGAAAGCACCTACCAAAGAAAGTAGGAAATACAAATACTCAAGAGCTTCCCATTCACATGTATCTACTAAAATAAAGTTTAAACTCCCATGAAGAAACAACAAGAAAAGGAATTATTCAACAAGGCCCACCAACAACAAAGTGTATGCATAGAGAAAAAGATCAAATAAAAAAAAAAAAAAAAATCCATTTTCACTTCTTTTTTTGGGTTATTTTACTTCTTTCCTAATTTCACATTTTTATCTACTCAAAAAAAAAGAAAAGGAAAGAGGGGTCACTGGCTTTCTGATCATCAACTAGAACAAGAAAAATTTAAGAAAAAAAGGCAGATAATTAATGAACTGAGAAAACCCAGTAAACATTGTTTACCCGTTTTTGATTGGATTGTCTTCTGTCCTCGAACTGCACTTTCCTTCTCAATCTCATCACATACAACTCATGGACCTTCAAATTCAACAAAAGAATAACCCGAATCTTTACAAAAATCTAGAAAATTATACTACTTATCCAAAAAAAGTAAGATCATAAAACTACTCACCAGATAGAGATAGATGAGGGAAAGAAAGTAGGCAACTGGGTGGCAACACTTGAATGAATTAAGTAACCATAGCAAAATCAGCACTATGCACACATGATGGATTATTGTTGCCTCCAATACACTACCCATCTTCCGATATGAATTCAACACTTTACAAGATCAGATATTTATACATATAGAAACGTATATATATTGTTATATGGCCATCAAAGTCACATACATGCACATTTATTAGTTACGTTCACACCCACAGATATATTATAAAATAGTAAATGCATTTTCGATGGTATGTATCCCTATGAGTAGTTTTGTGGAATGGGGTTTTCCGGTGATTAAAACGATGTCGTATAAGTTGAGTTATTGCGGCGAATATCTCTTTCAGATTCAGGTTCAGATAATCAGATTGAAGATGACTTCTTGGGGGATTTTCCTTTCCTTTTATAAAAGTTTGAAATTTTTGGCTAGGGAGTTAATTACTACGTGTCGAAGACATCTATACTACGTGGGCCACGTGGCAGACAGAAGAACTCAATGGAGAGGTGATCTGGTGCAATTGCAATTTCTACAATTAGCGGAATAAACTTGTACCTCTATGACAGGAAGCACTTTCAAATTTACATTTAGGCCACCAATTTACATGTTTGTTTCGTGTTGGTCACCATCTTGTTTCGAGTCCATCACTTAACTTATAATATTGAGTAATACTATTTATTAATGCGGGTGTTTTTCACCAATCTATGTGTCACCGCTTTTGTCAGTATAGCTGAATCGTATTTTTATTAGAAATATTATTTATGTAGAACGTTGATTAAAAATCCTAAATGTGATAACGTCTTTAAAAGGTTTAATCATTTAATGTCACTTAATTAAGATCAAAATATTATTTTTATTAATTAGATAGTGTGATGGTGGTGTCGCTGTCACATAAATATTTATGTGATAAAACAGTATTATTCTGAATTATTGTTTTAATTGAATATTGAACTAATATTATCATTTCAATTTGACTATTTTGCATGTAAACGATTTCAATTGACCAGATTCACAAAATGAGTAGACATTTTCACCTTGCTAAAGGAATGGGTCACAAACGTTGTTGGCTTGTATTATATTATGTCAATGTTTATCTTCCATTCTTTTCAATTTTTTTCTACATACTCATTTTCAACCAGACATTCACACAATAAAATATTCTACACATAAATCCGAAATATTTTCCTACTTTATAATCACGCATTCTTAAAAAATTCACTATTCAAGACAATTTTTTTTTTTTAAAAAAAATGACAACCAAACGGGGGATTATAATATAATGCTTATAGATAGAATTGTTAAACTGAAATAATAAATAGAGGATCAAATCGAAACAAATTGAAATTGACGGACAACCATGAAAACTCCACTTTTTTTATGTTGTACCTGCCAAATACCTTATTTCTTGATTTTTAAGGTTTCTCAGTGCAGGGAATAAATTCCACTCGATGCCAGCAGAACGGATATTATTTGTCGACAAACAGTGTCGTTTAATTTCAAAATTTGTGTACTTTGACACGTTCAATTATTTTGGTGGAGTAGTTACTTATACATACGTAATGGCTACTGCACTGGTCTTGCCTTTCCAGATTTACCTGACTTCTTCAGATTTGTAATATTATTATTTTAATAACAATTTGCTACTCTAAAATGACATCCTAGTCTAGACCTCATTGACCTAACATAGAAAAATTAAATTCGATATGAATTAAGATTTAGATTTTTATCAAAGTCAATAATTAATTTTATCGAACCCGAAACTTTTCAATCACATATATCATCAATTTTTATAAAAATTTGATTTTAATCTTCACAAAACGAGGAATAATGTTGAAATCTCAAAAAGAATTAACCTTTTGACTTTAGATATGGTTTGACTCGAACGCAGGTGGCCACCAGCCAATAACCTCTTACTAAAATCTTTAAGCCATTCCACCTCACATAAGCCTTCCCCATCAGCTATCACATTGATAGAAAAACCCTGGCTCAGATAGGTAACTTCATGTGCAGAATTTTCGACATTCTTAAATTATAACAGAAGACATTCAGGATTTCTAAACTTTGTCATTCATTGCTACAGCCGGAAGACTTTCTCTGTGCCTACGTACCACAAAGTTCAATAAAAAGCTTTGTGCATTTTGAACTCTATCATCACTGCTTTAATCAGGTCATCCATGGCTGAGAAAAACCACCCCACCCCCAAAACAAAATCACTTGCTATGCAGAACTTCCAAGTGCATATTTTTGTGAAAATAAATTAATGATGCAGTAAAACAAACAAGTGTCATGCTTTGACTCTACAAAGTGCAAAAGGATTGTTAGTTCTATTCTCTTCCAGCCTCCTTATACCCCAGTTCTGTAAAATCATGGTAGTCATGAAAATGAGAGTTACTGCCAATCATACGCAATTTCGTGTCAGAATTTTGAGGAGCAATCTTGGCAATGTCAATTATATTGGAATGGACACCAAAATATATAAGTAGACGACAATTAGCATTATTATTTGTGTTCTAGTCCTATAATATAACAAAATTTGGCTCTAAAGCCCTCGATGATCCATCACATCAGGACATCGATTATAAGTGCCAGCACTTGCTCGTGCACACAAGAAAAAGTTATCTGGCGAAAAATTGTCTCCAGGTGCTACGATAACATCCAGATCTTATCATGGAATAAATTACCTAGTTCTAAGCAGCCTCAGCCAGAGGTTCAGTTTTACTGGAAGCTTCAAGCCTGCAAGAGTGTAGATAATAAATGTGGAAATAAGGTAATAAAATTAACTCCGAAAGCAGTTATTACAATTGAGAAAAGGCAGATTAAAGAAAAGCAACAAACTGAGTAAATGTGGGGTTAAAAATTCTAAAGAGGTAAGGATATTAGATAAAATATCATCAAGGACCTCACTTTAAACCACTTTTGTTTATCTATTCTCTTGTGAGTTATCTAATGTCGTAGCAAAAATAAATATAACTAAGATAGTCTTAGAGAATTTCGAGCATAACATTAATTGAATTATGCTTATATAACCCAACAAAATTCAAGCAACAACAAACCTATTATAGATCATATACATCTCGTTCGTGTTACACAATTTATATACAGTATACACCATAAAACATGTACATCAACCGACTTGTACATAAGAAACATAAATTCTTTCCCTTTTCTAATAGGGAATGGAATATTAAGTTCCAATCTCCAACAATATCATGCTATGAAATTACAATAACTGTGAATGGGAGGAGAGAGTGAAGGAGGGATTCCAATTTGAAAGGCGATACGATTACTGGAACTGTCTGAACATTTTCCAGCATTAGTACATTGCAGGACAAGTCAATTTACACAAATACCATACAGCACAATGTTTCTTGCACCCAAGCAATAATATATAAGGCTATAAGCCACACACTAAGAGCATATGATATGGGGAAATAAGAAAACATTGAACTGAAATACAAAAAGTCCGTGCAGCCGTGCAGGTAAAAAGTAGCAAGTAGAATTTTATGAAGTAATGAATATTATGAAACATTTACCTTCTAAGTCCTTCCCCAACTTCCATTCTTAGATAGTTTCCAATCTTCACCGGCGACCCCACTTCTTTGGATACATTATTCAATAGTGTCTGCAAGAACAATAAAAAAGGTCAATTAGAACTGGGCACTCTAAAAACTAACTGCATGGCACAACTTTATAAAAGCAGTTGGATCCAACACAACAGGTGGTATCATTGACTGGAAAAACTTCAATACAGTTACAAGTTATTGAGTAATGCTAAATTAAGATGGCAAATCAATTAAAACCATCTAAAAATGCTACATCACTGTTTATGGGTAAGCAGTGCTAATGAATAGCACTACTCCAATTTACTTGCATCGATTTGAAAAACATCATCTTAGTTTCTGTAGGCATTGAAAGTGCCGTAGTCTTTTACAGTTACACCTAGTTCAAACTCAAGTGTTTCAAGTACTGCCAAGCCTGCAAAGGGGAAAAAAACAAATATAAAAAAAATAAAGAAGAATTTGTTCTTATTGTTCAATGCAAATTGTTTGCCCTCTGCCAACATTAGGCATCTTAACTCCTTTACCTTTACCCTCAATTTATAACTTTGGTGGTCTCACATTACTTGGCAGTTAGCTCATTTCCAAAAATTACTTCCAAGAAAAGTACAAATTTGTAATAGAGATAAATATTAAGTTTAGCTACATTATGTCAAACACAACAAATATATTGAAGCTTAAGACTGAAAGCTAAATTCAATCAAAAAAAAAAAAGGAAATTACAAGCAATGACATTCTGAGATCATACCTTTATATTTAAAGTGTCATCCACGACAAACTTTTGTTCCATTAGAACTACGTCCTCGAAATACTTTCTTAAACGGCCTTCAACCATTTTATCTATGGCCATCTGAGACTTTCCTGTACTTTCTGCCTGGACACAAGGACCAACAAATAGTAAGAGTTTTCGTCAATGGAAATACATATTGTCACAGGTGTAAAAATAGACAGATAAGCTTCGTTGTTAGATGACAATACTAACATAAAATAATACCATCCTCACTCATCAAGGCCTTTTTCTTATTGCACCTCTTTTGAGGGGTTCGGCATGAGAGTTTGAATTACAATAAAAAGTTGATAAAAATGCTAAAAACTAAGAATTGGTGTTCAGGAAAAGACGGCAGTGTCAAAGAAGCAATAAAAGAATTATACTACATTATAAATCATAGAGGTGGGGAAAACATATGTTAATTTCTTTTGTATTCTTTTGAAAATGCAATGTTGGATGTTGTCAGATTCCTAAATAACACTAATATTGACATCGTGGATCATGATGAGACGCAATTGTAATTAAATTTTTAGAATTTACAATATACAAGTACGTACCTGAGACTTGAGAATCTCACGCTCATGGCCTAATGCATCAGAAGAAACATCTTCCTTCGCCAAGAACAGTGGCTTTGCAGCCACCACATGCATTGCTATTTCGGATCCAACACGCTGGACAGCATCCATTGGAGCATTATGATCATCTATCTCGAGTGATAAAAGTCCTGCAATACGTCCTACACCTGGATCTCCAATAAAAAGCCAGAAAGATCCATGTGAGTAGCTCAAAATATCTTTTCGTGGCAACAAATTAAGAGGTATGATTGTGTTTGCATGCATGCAAAATTTGTAATGTCAACCATAATAAAGAATTGAAGCCTCGTTACCTGGTTGGGGACTCTGGTGAAGATAAGTAGACAAGACACCATATGATGGCGCAAACATTGCGAAACCCCCTCCAAGTTTGACATTCTCTCCCATCATTGCAGCTAGTTCTGTAATTGCGTTTTGAACTGTTTTCTCTCCATTTAACTTAGGATGGTCAAGATTCATCTTCAAATCCTGTAAAAACCGAGGAACTTATCAGAGCTTTTACAGGAACGTCGATTAAAGCTGAAATGAGGCATAAGAATGAAGAACTAATTTGTATTCTCTCATTAAAATGAGCATGTAGGTTCCAAGGAGGTTGATAGTGAAATGCATACTTAATACCTAAGAATGTGAAAGCCAAGAAAAGTCATGAGAAAGAAAATATGAAGGTAATGAAAGCAAGATAGAATTATGCTCTGATTGCGTAGATAAAAATGCATAGCTTTTTTATGGAGATTAACAATTAAGACTGCTCACCTCCAGACACTCAGGTCCAACAGGCATAGTAAGAGAAGACTGTTTAGAACCTTCAAGCAACAGAGCTGACTTTGCCAAAGATAAGGCCTACATAAATATCAATCGTAAGGAATCAATAAACATCCACAAAAGCATTTGATGTGCTGCCTGAGCAAAAGATACTGTTCCCAACTGATAATGATTTTTCCTGCAACTCAAATAACACCATCTATTCCCGGTGTGTGCCTGTGTGCCAGGTATGGGGTTGGGATATAAATGTAGCACTAACCATGTACTGAAAAATTTCATTCCTAGCAACAAAGTCAGTTTCACAATTGAGTTCAACAACAACAGCCTTCTCTTTGTTCTGTGCCAAAGCAAGCAAACCCTCTGCAGCGATTCGAGAAGACTTTTTTGAAGCAAGAACAACCCCTCTTTTTCTTAGTTCCTTCTGTGCAGCCTCTGTAGTTATCCAATACAACTCATTATCAATTAACACAAGTGCACAAGTCAAAAAAAATTATAATAATAAATAAATAAAACTAAAGTGGGTGACTGTAGACTTGCCAATATCCCAGTCGCAAGCAATAAGTGCAGACTTGACATCTTTAATGGGAGCACTTGTTCTCTCCCTAAGCTGCTTTATTAGATTCATTTGTTCTGGTGCAGATGCTTGAGAGGAGTAATTCCGAGTAAAGAAGATTCCAAAAGCATGGATTGGATTGGAATAATTGAAAGAATCCATATGTTTATTTTCAGAGAACCCGGCAAAGGACATTTCCCTGTATGCTAGACTAGTAGAATAAGCATGGCTGCAATTAACTGGACTATTCAGCCTCTTACAGAGCATTTCAATCGGGCGCTTCACACCTCGAGTAAAACCCATTTCAATCACGAGATTTCAAGTCTACACCTGTAAATTCAGAAACTTGAAAGTAAACTTCTTTGTCGCCTGAAAAACTATTACCATTTGCCACGATATTAAAAAAATAAATAAATAACTTCAGATTATACACTCTATCTGGAATACACACACCAGAAAAATAAATTATCAAAGGGCCAGGGGCGGAGCCAAGTATAATAGTTCAATGCGGGCACAATTTAATCAACGCCAAACTTCGAGTTTTTCGGCCATGAATTTAATGAGATAAAAATATAAAAGAATATTACGACAATACTAAAAATGACATAATTTATAAATTACACTAATTCCTTGCGAGTTTTCATACTTTGATATCGTTATACAATTACACTGGGTTTTATTCTCCTTTTTCGAGGTTTTCTTTTTCTGAACTTAACTACTAGGATCCAGAGGAGATGATTTGGGCTTGTTTACATGATTCTATGTCTTGAGTGACTTTTGGAAGACAAAGGAGAGGGGCAACCCCAGCATCCCTCTGGCATCATCGCAATTGGAACATTTTTAATCTTAGTTTGAC
>CAIGRT010091294.1:0-12934 GCA_903798405.1 Fraxinus platypoda
ATTGAATGCATCCAGTAATTTTTTAAGGTATATAAATCTTACAAAAGGTGGGCTTTACCTCCATGTGCTCCCTCCATGTGTGCAAACTGAAAACTCCTTCAGATGTGCTGCTGTGTACACCGTTCAAGTGATGATTTCTGTGGTCGAGATAGCTGATTTCGTCCTTCGCATTTCGGTGATTTAGGTTATGGGATACGAGGCAGGATGGAGGGATGGTAGATCAGGGATTCGAAATCATCTGATGTAGGGATTTTGAAAATTTGAAGAGGAGAAATTTGGGCAAATCAAATTCTCCAATTCTAGGGTTCTTCGATTTTGGGTGGGAGTGAATTAATCGAAATGGTAGGCCTCTCCACAAGACTAAAAGTCCTTCGCTTCGTGGCAAGAGACGACGGCGTTAATTGACACGGGTGATTCTGTCTAGCCAGATCAGCAGCCATTCAAACGGTGATTGGGAGAGTGATGGATGGAGTGATTTTACTGTAAGTTCAGTGACTATTCATAAGCATATCAAAGTTGGGTGAGTATAACATGACGGTATGTAAAGTTGAGTGACTAATGAAACTTTTTACTCAAAGTTCATGGGAGACTTTTATTGATTCTTAACAAATCCATAGAAATCACTCAAAAGTCAAGAAATTCACAAAAGTCACTCTCTTAAAAAATTCTATAAAAATCTTTAAAAGTATTAGTCCCTGCTTGATGATTATGGAAAATATAGTTTTGAATGATGATTTTTAAGAAAATGTATGATTAAAAGGTAGGAAAAAAATTTGAATTTACGTCTAAAATATTTCATAGAGCGAGATTGAAAATGAATTTGTAAAAAAAAAAAAAANTAAAAATCTTTATAAGTATTAGTCCCTGCTTGATGATTATGGAAAAGATAGTTTTGAATGATGATTTTTAAGAAAATGTATGATTAAAAGGTAGGAAAAAAATTTGAATTTACGTCTAAAATATTTCATAGAGCGAGATTGAAAATGAATTTGTAAAAAAAAAAAAAAGAATAATAATGGATTTGAAACAAGGGCTAAATTGAATCCGCCTCTTTAGCTGCTCTTGGAATTAAAATTAGATTTTTGATGCAGATTAAAATCTGATTGTAGTCCGCAGCTGTTCAAGATCCACCGCTAGAGGATTCGATTTGAAAAAGCTAAAACAAGTTTATCTCTTACTTGTTTCCTCCCATCTGATTCGCGGCCAGGTACCGCTAGAATCCCTCGATCCTCATTGACACACGCAACATATAGTATATGTGTGGAGAAATGCTTATGCGCACAAAACGATCTTTAAAGCTAGGGTTGTCTGGGATCTTTGTATGATGAGTTAATAAGCTTGTTTTATGTGGTTAGGGCTTGATTTGGTTATTCAGCGTTCGGTATGGTAGCAACAATGGCGGCTCAGCAACCAGTCTCTGCTCAAATTGTAAATATTCATTTTTCTCTCTCTCAAGAATTTATATTTTAGCAGCTTGTTTGATTATTAGGTTTTTTGTTCTTTTTCTTTTTTTGGGTGGGAAATAGGTTGGAAATGCGTTTGTAAAACAATATTATTACATACTCCACCATTCGCCGGGAAAAGTTTATCGTTTTTATAAGGACATCAGTAAGCTTGGCCGTCCTGAAAATGATGGCTCCATGAGCATCACAACCACTATACAAGTAAAATTTCTGTCTCTTTGTTATGTGCATAATTGTATTGCTAGATTGTATACTAGGCCCCTGTTTGGGCTCCATTAAAATTTTAATATATTTTTCTCTTTTCTTTCCAACCATACATTCTCCAATAAATATATATTACACGTAATCACACATTTTTTCAAAAAATAATTACCATTCCAAAATACAATTTTCCCCCAAAATTAATTTTAATGGAGCCCAAACAAGGACTAGTTATCATCGAAACCAAGCAGCACTAAGCTGAAAATGATTAGGTATAGGAAGCTTAGATATCTGGCCATTGTTGCTAAGAAGTTTGTTGCAAGGAAATGAGAAGGGCAGAGATCAACTTTGTAAATTTTTTAAAGATGTTTAGTAATTTCCAATTTTCAATTGTTAGGTCCTAGACTGTGAGATCTCTGCCAATACAAGTGTATTTATTACCAGTCATTGTGAAGACTTCATCAATTAAGAAGCAGATAGATGAGTTATCTTATTTAAATTCGAAATTTGAGATGTTAAAAGTTTCTTAATTTTGTTGGATATGAGAATACAGGGAATCAATGAGAAGATTCTGTCACTGAACTATGGGGACTTAAGGTTCGAGATTGAGTCAGTGGATGTACAGGAGTCCTTTAATGGGGGAGTTCACGTCCTGGTGACTGGATATCTGTCTGGGAAGGGCAATACAGTTAGGAATTTCTCTCAAACTTTCTTTCTCGCACCACAGTACAATGGCTACTTTGTTCTGAACGACATTTTCCGATATATGGAGAATTTCACTGTGAACCCTGCTGTGGTCAGTGATGTTTTGAGGCCCATTACACCGGAGCCAAGTAACAAAAATTTAATGCTTTGTTCCATTGTATTTTACATTGTTGTTTGGACATAATAAAACATCTGTTTTCTGTTTCGTCATTTGCAGGTCCAGCTCCGCTTCAGGAGATTCATGTTTCTCAGCAAAGCAGTTCATCTACTGATGAAGCTTATGGGGGAGAAGTTCACACCGTGCATGAGATTGTAGATGTGCCAATCGTTGAAGAAGAAATTCCAGTAGCTGAGGTTGTTGATGAAGTATGGGGAGATTATCAAATGGTGGTTGAATCTAGTGCTCAAATCGAAGAAGTGCAAAAGAAGTCTAGTGTTTCTATTGTAAGTGTCTACAAGCTGTCTACCACCTTTATTTTTTTTCCTTTATCTATTCACCTTGTTATATTTTTTGAAATCTTCACCTCTACATAATTGTATTACTTTTTTTGTGGTACATCTGGAAGAAAATACAAAGGAAAACATTAGCTAGATCCTAGCAAAAGCAACCCCAGTCAGTTGTATTACTGACTGGCACTGAGATTTGACCATTCATTTACTTGCATCTATTTTATTTTTCTGACCTATTTTTCAATCCATCAGTAGTTCAACATTACCTTTTGCAACATGTTTTAGGCGATGCATCTCAAGGAAAGCACTGCAAATTTCTCACCGCCACCACATGCTCCTTGGAAAGCTCCCCCAAAGATCACAGAGCAAGTGAACCCGCCTTTACCACTGACAACTGATGCACCTGTTTCTAGTTCTGATGCAATGAATAATCAAGAGGGTCAGGACATGATATGCTAAGAATCTATTGCCTGTTTATTATCAATTAATAAATTGTGATTTGAAATAATTCCAAAATCATGTTCTTTACTTTGAGCAGCTGATGGTTACTCGATATATATAAAGGGCCTACCTATGACTGCTACCGAGTCCTTACTCGAGGAAGTGTTTAAGAAATTTGGGGCAATCAAGAAGGATGGCATTCAAGTTAGAAGTAACAGAGTATGTATCAGTCGGCGTGGTCTATATTAAGAGAGAGATAGACGGCATTACGAATGCTTATTGTCTCGGCACCATTCTCAAAGTTATATTAAATATCTGTCCTCTAAAATTTGTTTTGCAGCAACAGGCATTTTGTTTTGGATTTGTGGAATTTGAGGAAGCTAATGCTGCCCAAAATGCTATTGAGGTATGTGGTGTTTTGTGCTATAACATACATTCTTGAGTGCATATGAGGATAACTTCTTTTTTTAATTAATATTCAGTATTATTATTATTATTATTATTATTATTATCAGTATTATTATTATTATTATTATTATTATTATTATTATTATTATTATTATTATTATTATTATTATTATGTTGCCATGGTTTCTTGGCCAAAATGAAATTGTGGCCGGGGAATAAAGTTATGAAACACTTAATTTTTATCATACATAGATCATAGATGATGATCCTAATACTCCAGGAACTCTAGAGCAAAAAGGAAAACACCAAAATANAGGAACTCTAGAGCAAAAAGGAAAACACCAAAATAAAATTTTAGTAGGCATATCCGAACATGGACTATTGATGGACTCTATGCCTAATTTATTCATTATTATGACCCTAATTTATTCCTTGTACAACAGTACTTAGCTGTCATTAGCATCATGTTCTAATGGAGTTTGGCATGATATCTAATAGTGCAAAGAAGACGACTATATTTTGGGTGGATGATTTTCATTGTGGAACTTGTTCCGGGTAAATGATTTCAGGAAAAGAACAAGTTCACTTGCTAAAGAGTTAAAGTTGCACGTGATCCTTCCTCACTCCAGTTCCTTTTCATTTTTCTTCTATTGAAAAAGAAGTGGGTTGGGTGGCTGATGCTTTTAACGTGTTTGTTATTGCAGTGTTATATTATTTAACTTGGCTTAATCTCCATGATCCGTTCGACATTTTGATCATTTCAGTTATATACCCTATATCAATTGATGTTTCAGGCTTCTCCTCTTGCAATTGGTGGGTGTCAGGCCATTGTTGAGGAAAACAAGTCTACCAATTCTCAAGGCAAGTGGCCTTTATTGATGTTTAACTAGTTTGGAATTAAAGTATGAAATCTATGCTTATATCCGAATCTGAGAATAATATAAAAAGATAACCTTAGCATGATGTGTGTAGTTTAATATTGATTTTGCTTGCCTACTGAGCTTGGAAAAAGCTTGTATGTTCCTCATGTATTCTATTTTATGGAAACTGTGGAAATAAATAGGTTGGTTCCTATTTTGAAACTGAAAATAATAAAATGCTTGTTATCTCCTAAGATTAGAGGGGTGTGCTTTATTTTCCTCTACGGTTAGCGAGACGGCCTGTGAAGATAGTGCTAGATTTGTTCTAGCAGTATTTATTTATGTACTTTGAATTTTTAACAATTGTGAGATTAAACTGTGTGCGGGGAATATTTCATTTCAAAAGCTGCAGGTAACACTAGGGGGAGGTTCCAATCTGGAAGTGGTTCTGGATTCAGATATGAGGTAGTGAGAGGAAGCGGGAGCTATGGAGGTGGTAGAGGTTATGGTGGTGATTTTAATGGCAGGAATGAGTTCGGATATCGAGGTGGTATTTGGGGAGGAGTGATGGATATCAGAGGGCTGACAACATCAACGGCAATGTTGGCTGCATGAGCCGTGCTGGTGGAATGGCCAGTGGGCTGCAAAAACAGTGACACCTCGGGTTTCTGGTACTGCTTGAGAACGATAGTTAAAAAAGGGGCAAGTGGTTTTTGTAGGCTTTTCCTTTTAAATTCTGGTAAATTTTAAGTGATTGGAAATCCAGAGGGTAGACAGTTTCATGGACTGAATTTTTGATAGGGTTTCACAATTTTCTTTATTTGGTATAGTTGATTAATATAGGTTTTCTTTGTTAGATACTGGTGCAATTTGATGTCCCGGAGTCGTAATTCTTCCTACTTTTTGTATGGTTGAAACATTTTTTGGCCCTTTATTCCATATCCATTCTTGGAATATGGGGGAACAGCGGATCACACTGCTTTATTATTTTATTTGATGAGTTCAAGTGCTGAGGGGTGAATTTACTAGTTTCTCCAGATGTTGGTCATATTAACTAAGGCCCAGCAAAATGGCCATGTAACTGTGGTTGGTTAAAGGGATAAAATGTTATTTGTGCCCAACCCAAGCATCTTTTGAGGAGTTTGAAATGTACAACAATGGCTGAACAAGTAGTGACCAATCGCATAGATACGAGGACTATTAAATTTGTATAATATATGTTATTGGAGCTGCCATCATCCTCATTTTCCATATCTTCCCCTCTTTTTTCTCTCTGCTGTTCTATTACTCGCTGCAAAACTTCAAGCAAAAGATTTTTTTGGGTATTTTGAATCATATCAACTCTTAGTCGCATTTATCATCTTGTACGCAATCATTTATTCGAAAGGTAGCATTTCGAATCAAACTGCAGGATTATAAGGTGAAAAGGGTCAACTATTTTAAGGACACAGTCAGTTCCTACTGCTATTTTGACAATTCTGCTACTATGATAAAAGAAAAAAAAATACAGAAACTTTTTTAAATTTGTTACATATTGTAACTATGCTAGATCATACCCAAAAGTATGTACAAAATTTTACCTTCTTTTATTGCATACAATCCAGTGTACCCCATTTTTCCCCTTTGATACTATTTAGCATAATACCCTGTCGAACCTACTGTAACATTCTGGGAACCCTAACTTGGAGGTGGGCATGGCCTTTGCGACATCCAACAAGAACAGAGAAGGGCACATAATGTATTCTGATTTTGGATGTTTACTACATTTCACTTTTATAGTTCTACACAGACTGCATATACATTCGTCCTCAGTTGTTTTTCCATAGATGCTAACTTGTTTTCACAACTAAAACTGAAAAAGCATAGAATAAGTAGAATGCCAAAGCAATCTAAGAGTTAACACTAGTTGACTTGCACATGCAGACGACAAACAACCCTTAGTAATTGCTTTTGATTACAATAGCATTTCACATGCTTCTTCCTTTTGAGAAACTTACTCTTTAGTTACTCATTTTTATGACAGCACCCTAAATCAGTTCTAGTTTGCACCAAATAGACTCATCACAACTATGACATTACTTGTTATATATATATATATTATAAAATTTCAACTGCAATAAGGATTCATGATTATAATTTCTTAAAACCAAATTTGCAAAAGGTTGAATCTTGTCAAGACTACGTGATTTTGCCTTGGTTAGAAGGGAGCAAGATACCTCTGGTAGCAAATGCATATGATGCAAGGGGCCAACCAGAGGTAATTGTCCAATGCATCTCCTTTGCATCTACCATGATGCCAACGTTTGACAGAGAAATGCCGTGACCATAACACACATGGGTCTTCCATTCAAAAATATATACATATTGAATATACTTTTAAATGAAAGAACCCTGTGAATCAAGATCAAGTGACATCACTCTAGGCAAGCATAGGCATAGAGAAAGACTTTACAAACAGCATGGAGAGAGAGAAGCAAGTGAAGAGAATATTTTCTATTCAGACCTATGAGCCATACCTTTGTTCCCAAAGGAAAATAGAAAATCCAAAAACAACAAAATGGGTTTCTTCACTGCAGTATCATGGTAACAACTTTCTTTATTATGTAGTACAAAACTTATTTCAGTCATTTATGAAAATCAATGCCTTTCCCTCATGCAGCCTAAATAAATTCAGTAGTTCGGAGTGTTAATAAGACACTTCCTAGAAACAGGAAGTGATGTAGGATACAATCAAACAATTATAAGAGATGAAGAGAGGAGAGAAATGAAGGGAAAAAGAGAAGAAAGGGGAGAGAATATTGAGAAATTAGGGTAGAAGTATAAATTTTTATTCATATCAAAGTTATGTGAATTATAATGCATAAGCCTCCTTTATATAGCAATTTCAATAAGTAGGAAACATCTAATAAAATCTATTAAATCAAACAATAATTATGTTTCTCTTAAAATAAGCATCAAAATCGAAAACTAAATTAAAGTCCTGTTTGGTGGGGATTAAAATAAATTTTTTAGTAGATTTTGATAAAAGTTAATGAAATGTGTGATTAAAAAGTTGTAGGTCCCATAAAATGTGTGATTAAAATTAATTGTTGACTTTGACTAGAATTAAAATCAAGATTTTAATTTTCAGCAAACATGGGCTGAATAATATATCTCTTCTAAGATTCCTAGCATGAAAATACCTAAGAAATTAGAACTTCCTATGGATATCATATGCAATCGTAGACGGAAATTATATTCCATTTATTCTCTTGCTTTGCAGATAAAATTCAAAGTCAACCTCTCTTGATTCATTCAAGGTTCCCTCAAAGAGACCGTCCAAATAAAGATTCAAAAGTTGACATTTGTTATATCTAATTCAGAGATTCATTCGACTCTCACATCCATCATTACATTAAAGCGTTGCTATCTAGTTCTAGGTCTTTTCGTGCCTACAAGGATCACCTCAGTGATTGAATAAGTTTCTAGCAAATTCATAAGCAAACTAGAAGGATGGTGATATCGTTAGACACCATACATCAATATGCATCTCATTTATGTCGATCATCAATACTAAATATCAAATAGCTGAAGTTGCTCAATAAAAGTCACATTGTATATAATTAGCTCTTAGCCACTGATAGCTTATGAACATATATGATCAAATGACATGATCAACCAACAAGTGAATGCTCACGCTTGAAAATAAGTGAGAATACCAAGACATAAATATGAGGACAAAATTTTCATGTAAGAAGCAGGGATAAGCCTCAAAAGTGCCTGCAGAACTAGCTTTGCTTTTCCTGAAAGCACACATTCATAGACCGAAATTGCAGGCCTGCACATACTCGTTTTCGTAGTCAACGTACCTAGTCCAGAGTGGCCGGAACTGGGTTATTGCAATGTCAAGCCATGGCTTCATATTCCCATTGAAGTGTATGACTGAAGCATTGTTAATCTCATCCATGCTTATGCTTGGATTATATCCAAGGCCCAAAACATGCCAGGACTTGTCTAGTGGCTTTGTCGTTGAGTAATATGTGATAAGACCTGGAGGCAATGTCCCTAATTTCCACAGTGTTCGATTCTCATTCTGCACATGATTATGCACACAATATTATACTCACAAGAAATGAAACAGAAAAAAATTCGAACTAGCTAAATAAATGCGAAACCATAAAAAAATGCAAAGACACCAGATATTATGGGTGCAGTTTCACAATAAAAGATTCACAATTACCAAATTCAGCCTACCACTGTCCTGAAATAATTTCCATTAGGAGCAAAACAAATCTAATGGTCCTCAAGTTTATCACATAGTGATCTATGAGAAGTGAGCAGATAAGACTAGATAAACTCAAGCAGCTGAAAATGGTTGGGTCATTATGTTGACCGAAGATGCACTTGTATAACTCACACGGAAACAATAAACAATAAAAACAAATAATCACGTATTTTGTTTGAATGCAATCTCACCAGATTCTGCCAGTAGTGATACTCTTCGGTGCACTTCTCCCTCCTCCAAGCATCCAAATCAAAGAAATTCATGCCATAAGCCCATGCGCATGCCTTGGGACTAAACTTGGCTTTGATCAGAGGGTGAGAGAAATTCATGTACTGTGCATAACGATGAAAAGATCCAAAACATGTCTCCACAGCCCCGTTCACCTTTCCATCCATATCTATCTCCCAAAGCCCCGTCAAATCCCTTTGAACCACTATATCATCATCCAAGAACAGAATCTTATGCAACTTTGGATACATTTCGGGTAAATAGAACCTGAGATGATTCAAAATTGATAGATATTTTGGATTCCTGAACTTCATATTTGTTGTATCCTTTGTTGCATTCTCAAGCTTATTCTCAAAGTAAAACTTTTGTAAGTTGGCAGACTCGAGCTGTTTAAGCACTGGAACATAAGAAGAATTCAAGAATTTGTAATCCTCCACAGCCTTCACTTCAATATGAGCCCCATAATAATCCCTCATCTTGAAAATCACTTGCATAGCCCCGAGATTCATTTTATCTGTTACTACATGAAACACGTGCTTCCATGGCTCTCTCGTGTTTTTCACAGCTGAGTTCACCACAACAGAAGCAGCAATAACATTATCCGAGAAAATTGCATAATGATAAAGCTTTGGGTCCTCCAATTCCGTCTTGGGGGGCTTCCCTTCATCTGTATACTTATCAGGATGTGCAATTCGTTCTTCCATCAACCTTAAAGCCAAGCAATGCAAGCTTTTGGGGATTGACTTTGCAGCAATCAGGCTTGAGAAAGCACCCTGTTTTTTCGCTTTCGTCAACTGTTCATTTAATGCAAAGATATTGTCTTTCAGCTTGTGAATCTTCAGCTGATTATCAAAAGATTCTTTTGCCTCGGAAATTACTTGTCGTGTGACTTTAATTTGTGCTTTCACGTCTTTCTCAAACTGTCTCAGCACTGACTCGTCAATTGAATTCGTCTCTGCATCAAACAATGCCTGATAAGGAGGTTTCAAGAGCAGATCAGTATAATTACGAGAGAGTTCCGCAAAAATCCTAACAAGCTTTGAATTTTCAAGCTTCAATTTCCGTGCATAGGAAGCATAAGCTAACGCTAAACTTCTATGATCCCCTGCTTGTTTCCGAATCTGATCTATCCGAGGCTTTAATGGATCCGATTTTAGTGCCAGAACCGATCTTCGGACTGATCCCGAGCTAAATCCATATGAATCAACAGGAAAACCCTAAAATTACAGAAATAAAAAATCAATACATTTTTTTCATATGCTGAGATTAACATTAAGCGAGAAATATAGAGAAATGCGAGGACATGAACGTAACAAGATCAATTAATTCGAAGACAAATTTATAATCATAAATTACAATGTAACGGATAACTAAATCTAGACAGTGCAACTATAACCACATCGACGCATTTATGTGTATAAAAATACCTAAAGAAAAAAATAAGGACAAATCAGACATATACATACATTCTTCTTACTCTTCAAAAAAAAGAGTAGACCACATAAAGCGAAATCCATAAATGAAAATGAAACAAAAATAATAAATAGTGCAGATTATACTTACATTGGCAGGATTGGAAGAGGAAGTGAAAATAAATGAGATAGTGAGGAAAAGTGAGACGGCGATTGTGATTGAACCGACAAAGAAACTGAATGTGAATATGGAGCCCCTAACGGAACGTGTAACCCGATCCGATACCGGAATACTGTGGCTCCGACCCAAAATTACAGCCATTTCTTCTCAAAACTGTGAACGCGTGTGTCCCGAGTGGGAGTCAGGGACTGGGACTGGGAATGGGGGAAGGGGACGATTATCTGCAATAGGAATATCTAATTTTATTGCAACTTTTGCATAATTGTGTTGTACGCAGTACGTTGAGACATTAGTGGGAATAATTAAAACAAATAGTAAACCTGGTAAGAGTCCATTAAAAATGGCAAGTTTTGCAGCTGCCGACATAAGCAAACGCGGTGGATTAATTGTGAGTGGACCCACTAACATGGGCTGGAAAGATCAGCTTGATTAATAATAAAAATGATTATTCCTACTTGGCTCTCTGTTCATCTAGCTTGATTCTAATTAAAATTCATCTATAAGAGTACTAATGAAGTATTAATTCCTTTTATACCTTGGATTATGTGATGAATGTTGTGTTTTAATGCGAGGTAAACAAAAATTTAAAAAAATGACGAGATAATGGGATAAAATTAAAACACTTCTACTAGAAATCTAATTTAGTACCCAAACAATCAGAGAAAGGACTTTGCTCTAAAATTAGACTTGATTTACAACTCGAATTTCTAGACCTCATCTCTATAAATGTTCTACATTATAGTTCGAAACTTTTATCTGTAATATTTTAGTTTGCATGTAGAAAGAAAATCTTCATTTCTAACAATAGTAGATGGTTTTCATGAACATAGAAAGAATTTCTATACTACGTCACATGAAAAAACTTGAGCTTTTACACTTCAAATTAGGAATGAGAAACACTTTATTAGATGCATTAGATTTGTTGACAATGACAAATACAATAGGTCACGGCTCCTTAGCTAGCTGTACAATTATAAGTAGAGTCTAGTTGACTGCGTTAGCCGTATAGTTAATCGCCCCCATGTGGCAGACATGTTTGATGGCCCCTACATTACGTGGCAGCAGGGATGACACAGTTATAAGCATGGGGAGACCCCTTTCTGCTGAGCGAAATCGAACCGACCCCATGTGGGCAAACATCCCATGTAGGAGCCGATCCTGGCGAGGCGGTGGCGAGATCGCTAATGGATCTTGTGGTGAGATGATTGACAAGAAAACTCATTGTCAACGCCGCATCTACACACCTACACAGTCAAATCCCACTTGCACAAACTAGGATCTATAGATATGAAAATGGTCCAAACATTTAATACTGGGATTGATTGATTAATGCGTGTAACAAGAAGGGCCGATCGATTGGATGAGGCCACGTGCCCTACCATCCGACGGGTCCCGTCTTTCCTACTCAAATATAGAAGCTCACACTTGGCGCCATTCAAGGCTAATGCAAGTTTAGACTCCCAATCCAATATTCATGCTGCATACACTCCTAACATTCTATCCAAAGTCGACCCCCCCTTTTCAATCGGAGCTTCACGATCTAAGCTCTCCCATTTCCTAAATCATTCATCTAGCTTGGTTCAACCGCCCTAACCAACGACTGGTCTAAGTGTGCTAGGGCTTCAGCTTACGTGGACGCGAAAAGTTTTGGGTACTGTTGGCCACATCATTGATACAATTTTTGGGGTCAACAGATTGACGCCGTCTGTGGGAAGCTTTGATACCATAACCACGAACATCCATTTGGTAAAAGCCATTTGAAACAGGACCTTGGAAAAGGTCTGGTTCTTGAAGAAAGAACCATCGCGAAGAAGGAGCGTCTAGAAGAAAGAACCATCACTTACTACCGTCCCGAAACCAGGTATTCATGATGAGTTCCAGCCACCAAGAAACACATGGTGGAAATAGGTAACAAGAGGCCTCTGAAGAAGAGGTCCTTCGCATAAATGTGAACATGCGTCGCCCCCATCACCAACACATGTGAGGCGGTACAGGCGCGCCTAGCCAGAGATGTGGGGGAAATGGCTGCCAACATGAAGAACATGGCCCAACAAAACATTGTCATGCAGCAGCTACTCATGCAAATGCACCAGCAAGCCGGATCTCAGGTGCCTCGATGCGGAATGTTTCCCCAAGAAGGTGAGGAAAACGACACAGCAGCATACCCTCAAATGCATGACATGAATTGTTGACCTATGGTTGATTTCATCCTTAATGTTTTGATCATAACAAACAAGATTAATATTATTTCTAACAATTGATTTTGAGTGATGATAGTTCAACGTTAAAATCAATCAAGCATTGTCAAAATCAACACATCA
>CAIGRT010091324.1:0-13855 GCA_903798405.1 Fraxinus platypoda
TTGTTTTCTGATTTTTGTGCATAATACTTGTTTTGTGCTGGATCTTTGAACATGGAGGATGATTGGGGTATGCAAACTTGAGGATGGATTATATCATTTCCAAACTCATCATCATCAGCCAAATTTCAAGTCCAAAAGAAAGCCAGTCCTCAACTCCTGTCAATTCATTGCAAATTCTGTCAAACATTCCACTGATCTATTTGTTATATCGTGTTGCAGTCCTATTTCTAATTCTCATTGTAATAAAGTAGTTGATACTTCCTGTAATACTCAAAACATCAGTAATGTCACAAGTGATATTGATATATGGCATTGCCGTTTAGGTCATGTGCCTATTTCAAAGTTGCCTACTTTTCATAAATATGTTCCTGATATCAAGTTTAATAAATTCTTACATTGTTCAATATGTCCTATGGCCAACCAGCATAAACTGCCTTTTCCTCTTAGTGAAACCAGAGCATTAAAGGCTTTTGACATCATCTATTGCGATATTTGGGGGCCTTACTCTAATCCTTCTTTAGATGGATCCCGTTACTTTCTCTTTATAGTTGATGACTATAGCAGGGTCACATGGACTTATCTGATGCAAAATAAGTCCCAAACCAGACCCATTATTCGATCATTTTACTCGTTAATTCAAACACACTTTCAAACCAACACAAAAATCCTGAGATCTGATAATGGAGCTGAGTTTCTAATGACAGATTTCTATCATTCCACGGGCCTCTTACATCAGGTTAGCTGTGTTGAAACTCCTCAGTAAAATGGTGTTGTGGAGAGGAAACATCAACACATTTTAAACATTGCTAGAGCCCTCAAGTTTCAAGCCAATTTACCACATAAATTCTGGGAAGACTGCATTTTAACTACCACACATCTTATAAATAGAACTCTCACCTCTGTCCTTGGTGATAAGTCCCCATATGAGAAGCTCTATAACTCTGCACCTTCATATTCTCACCTCAGGGTGTTTGGTTGTCTTTGTTATGCTGCTACTTTGAGAAGAAACAGATCAAAATTTGATCCAAGAGCCACACCTTGCATTTTCCTTGGTTACCCCTATGGTATGAAGGCCTACAAGTTATATAACCTTCATACCAATACCGTGTTTCGTTCTAGAGATGTTATTTTCCATGAAAGCATCTTCCATTTTCTTCATCCTTCTTTCTTGCAGTCCTTAACCAATTCTACAGATTTTCCACATCCTGGTCAATTCTTATTTTCACCTCAACCTGATAATTCCAATTCTCCTTCCACCAATATTTCAGTTGATGTCTCCTATCCATCATCTGATCATGTTTCAATCCCAGATCATCTTCCTTCTTCCACTTCAGATCATTCCAATTCTGATATTCCTACTACTCAATCCTCTTCATCTCAGATTCCACCCTTAATTCTTCTTCGAAAATCAAAGAGAACTTTCAAGCCACCTTCATACCTCTTGGATTATAACTGTAATCTAGCCTCCAAGTCATCTGCCCCTGCATCAGACTCTATGGGAAAAGGTCTTGTATCTGGTAAGCAATATCCAATATCAGATCACTTTACTTATGCTAATATGTCTTCTGCTCACAAAAACTATGCCTTGGCTCTATCTACCGTGTTTGAGCCTCACACTTTTGAGGAGGCTTCCAAGTATCCTGATTGGTGTCTTGCTATGGATTTGGAATACAAAGCTCTTGTTTCAAATCATACCTGAGATATTGTCAAGCTTCCAGCCAATAAGAAGCCAGTGGCCTGTAAGTGGGTATATAAGGTCAAACTTCATTCGGATGGGACTGAGGAGAGGAAAAAAGCTCGGCTTGTTGCCAAAGGCTTTACTCAACAATCTGGTCTGGACTATGAAGAGACCTTCTCGCCTGTAGCAAAATTGGTTACTGTCAAGACTCTGTTAGCTATTGCAGCTAAGTTACAGTGGGAGTTGCACCAATTGGATATTAGTAATGCCTTTTTACATGGCGATTTGCATGAAGAGGTTTACATGGTAATGCCTCCAAGCTATGAGCAGCAGGGGGAGCATGGGGAACACCTTGTTTACAAGTTAAATAAGTCAATCTATGGGCTTAAACAAGCATCCAGACAATGGAACACTAAGTTGACCTCCTATATTCTATCACAAGGTTTTCAGCAATCCAAGGCTGATTATTCTTTGTTTAGCAAACACGATGGCTACTCCTTCACTATGATCTTAGTCTATGTAGATGATATCATAATCGGTGGAAATGATTCATCATATATTGATCAATTCAAGAAGGAGTTAAATGAGCAATTTAAGCTGAGGGACTTGAGGACACTTAAGTGTTTCCTTGGTCTCGAAGTGGCTAGAACATCAGATGGTATGTCTATATGTCAGAGAAAATATGCTTTAGAAGTATTAACTGATGCTAGTTATTTGGGTGCCAAACCAACAGCCAATCCTCTTCCACACAATCTGAAGCTGAGTAAAGATGAAGGAAGCAATGTAGTGGATGCTAGTGAGTATAGAAGATTGGTAGGAAGACTACTCTATCTACCTATAACAAGACCTAATATTTCCTATGCTGTGCAATTGCTGAGTCAGTTTTTGCAATCACCAAAACAGCCTCACATGGAGGCTACACACCACGTTCTGAGGTATTTAAAAGGCTCATTAGGACAGAGATTATTTTTTGAGAGTAAACCTGATCTCCAACTCAAAGGCTACTGCGATGTGGACTGGGCTGTCTGCTCTGACACTAGGAGATCCATCACCGATTATTGCATTTTCTTAGGGAACTCATTAATTTCGTGGAAATCCAAAAAGTAGCATACGGTATCAAGGTCTTCGGATGAAGTAGAATACAGGTCAATGGCAGCAGCTGTGTGTGAGTTAAGTTGGTTGAAAAACCTGTTAATCGATTTAGGTGTGAAGCAATCGAAGGCTGCTTTGCTATTTTATGATAATCAGTCTGCAATTCACATATCTAGCAATCCCGTTTTCCATGAAAGGACGAAGCATATAGAGATTGATTGCCACTTGGTTAGAGATAAATTTCAACCTGGTGAAGTGAAAATATTGGTTACAACGTCCCAAAATCAGATTGTCGATCTGCTGACAAAGGCCATTGGTGGAACCAAATTTAAGTTGCTCTTATACAAGATGGGAGTATTGAATATATACTCCTCATCTTGAGGGTGAGTGTTAATCCCATTTAGAGCCCATTTAGAGGAGGTTATTTATGTAAATATACTTGTTGATCTTCACACATTAGGCGTGAGCTACCTTCCAGCTCATGTATAAATAGGAGCTCGTTGATCTCATTTTGTAATTGGATTGATTTCTCAATAGAATCATTTTTTCCGCTATCATTTCATCTTCTTCAATTCTCTGCAAATCTTCAGAGTAAATATGCATGGTAAGCTTCTAATAACAGAATCCGTAGGTTTTTTCTATTATCTCACTCAAGTTCACTTCACGCGTTATTTGATCCAAAATAATTGCGTGAAGTGAAAAAGGGTAAAAGCGTTAAATCACTAAAATATTCCTTATGACTTTTCTAAATTGAAACGTGTACTTGTGTGTTCCCATGCAGAACTTTTGTTCTTTGCAGAAGGGTAAAAGTGTAAGATCACTACTTATGTCATTCAATTTTGGTTTGCACATTCTCAATTTTTGCTAAAAAAATACTTTGACCTTTGCTTGTAGACCCCATATATATGATTGTAGGCCTTGCATCTCTAATGTGACTTGTTTTATCTCTTCTTCACATGTCTTCGCATAAACTTATAAGTCGTTTATCTTTCATTCATATCTCCACCTTGAGTTTATCAACCCTGGAATCACTTGCGTTGCCCAGTCACAAATTGGTGGGTTAAACTATGCGAAACAGCCACATCAATCGTACTAGGGCACAAAAATTAGGGTTGCATCATTTTAATAAGTTTTCATATCCATGTCATTTCACATCGGCATACCCTCTGTATCACATTTGCAGTATGAGATAACAGAAGGAGAAGAGAGAGCAAATATGAGTTGAATATACGATATGGGTATATATATATATAGTTGAAAATGGATGTTAGAACAAAAGTAATAAACAAGATCAACGTGAAAAAAATGGAGTGAAGGTTTTAGTGAGGTATTAAGCGCTTATTTTAGGTCGAATAATGCGTGAAGTACATTGAGTGAGATAAGAAGAAAACTAATGTTGTGGTGCCATTTTTAAAGTTTAGGGGTTTATCTTAGTCACTTTGTTAAAGACTGGGGAACAAATATGCAATGATCCTTTAATTGATTGTCATGTGTTGAAGAAGTATCATTCAACAACCTCTTTATAAAAACTTCGATAGTTCAAAACGAAGAATATTAAATAATGGAGATCTAATACTCTTCCATTGCTGATGCTCACATTCCCTTTCACTGTGCAAGAGGTGCACCTAATACATCAAAGTACATTCTAGTAAACAATACCTATATTAGAATATTAACGTGTGTTAGATTCATTTTGAGATAAATGCGATAGGCATGAGTTTATAAGCTTCGTATAGGTCATAGGGCAATAAAATGGGTTCGTGTTTAGGGACAACCCACAAGGACTATTCTATTTTTGTGGGCTTATGTGGGCTTAAGTGGTTCTCCTAACACTTAATGGGCCAGTGCTATTAGTGATATTTCTATTGTTTCTTACCCTTTACTATTGTTGCTTAAGTGGCACTCACTTATTGGTAGCATTAGTATGACACGAATTGTGTGCTTGTTTGGAACCATTTGTGGCCCTTGGATTTAATCCACGGTTGGGAGTAATTCTTGGCTTGATATTTTACTTGGGCCTTGGCTATTGTGAGACTTTTTCCTTCTTCTTCGAAGCAGCTCCCGTTTCTCTCTGTACAGCCCGTTCTTCTTCCTCTTCTGGAGTACCCTAAAATTGACCTTGGTTAGCCTGTTGGTGGAAGATATACCTGTGTAGACTTAGGCCTGAAATAGTGGCTAAGTGTTGGTTCGTTCTCGAGGGCTTGGGTCAGATTTTAGGGGTTGTTCTTGGCTGCTATGGTAGATCCCTTGGATCGATGACCTTAGTCAAGTTGTTGAGTGTTCTTGGCTGGTTCTAATCTCTCTCTAGACGGTGAATTGCATGGCGTGGAAGGCTGTTCCTGAGCCTAATCATTTCAGCCGAAATGAAGGAAGAAGAACTGGGTAGCGTTCTGAGGAAGAAGTACTGAGGAAGGGAAGTAGCGTTCTGTCTTGTTTCTGTCTCGTTTATGCTCTTATTTCCAGTTTCTATGTATTCCTATGATTTTTGTGTTGTGATTGAATGAGTTGTTGAACTCTATTATGCTGTCATTATCCCTAACATTTTTGAATATTAAGATGTCAAATTTGATTTGAATAAATATGCGGTTTGAATTTGTAAGTGCAGTACAACTTAAAGCAATATTTGTGCATTGAAGACATGAAGTTATCTCTATTTCATAGCTTAGTTGATAGGATTGTCAACTTTTTAATCATTACAATCAAACTAAATGCTTTAAATTTTAATCTAATCAATCATGCGACAGAAATACGAATTTGAGATGTAAAATGAGTTGGATTAAACCTTCACAACCCAATTTATAGACTGTCAACAAGGACATTTTTATTTTAGGATGGCTTGCAACACGGTTTAGGGCAGACCTTGCCGAGCCAGTCAAGGTCTAGCGGTTTAGCCGGGCTTTACACCTTAGTAAAACCCGGTCACTTCTATTTGTTGTTTGTAAACTAAATTGAGTGATTTATTTAACACAAAATAAACTTACCAGACATACAAAAATTAGAATGGAAAGTAAATGGAAAATTTGATAGAATAACGCCAAAGAATGAGATACAAATGATCGAAACAAGAGTTGAACTCTTTATCTTTAAGTCGAATTTGCCCTGCACATGTGCCTATGGATATGACAATCAACTCACAAAATATAAGATTAACTTCTTTTGTTTGCAACACTTCAAAACACAAGAACAACGAACCAAAAGTTTGCTTTGTACTCCTCTTGAATGAAAATAAAACAAAGGTTTTGATGCAGAATTTTGGCAAGATAATGATGTTAAAATGTTATGCTATTATTGCATATGAATGGAGTAAATGAAAACAACACCGGGTGTCTTATTTATAGATGGGGAAGGGTTACAAACCAACGAGACACAAACCTAAATTCAACTTGTTTCACAAAAAGTTGCCCGATTCACTATCGCTTGCCGCCAGCCTACTTCTCGAGCAATAATTTAATAGACTTGGTCGTTCGCCTGGCGCTAGGCTACTGCTCGAGCAGTGGTCTCACAAAGGAAATTCGATTTTTCTAAGTTAAAATTTGTCTTTTTCAACCCTACTTCATTCATTAATTTCTCATTCATCCAAAAATAGTTTTCACATTCAAATATACTAAATTCATGTACTCGACAAGTAGAACATGATTGACCCATTTTCTAGCCAAATTCGAGATGCGGGACCCATCCAAATATTTGGTTAAAGTTTGATAAAAATCAAAAAATTTATAACTGTTTTCCAATAATTTCCCACATGAATAGAAATTACTAATATGCACATGAAATGTAGACTCTTAACAAAAAAAAAAGGAGTACATACGACAAGTTATAGCATCAAGAGAGATGACTTTTAGCTTTGAACCTTCCTTAGTCAAATACAATCAAATTTACTAGGCTAATCAGTGAATATGATGTCATGAACTAGTCAACCATTCGTGTAAATCAAAACAATTGTACCAACACTATAAATCATCTAACAATTTCGGTTCTCAAGATTTCATTCATTTTAATCCTGAATAACTTTTGGTTTCATAAGTGTTTGAAGAGAATTTAAGCTTCAATTCTCGTATGAGTTATCCCACTTCACTCTTAGATAGGTGATCTCCTATAGTATCATATCATACTTCTCTTGGCTACTTCCAAAATATGAGAATCATTCAAAGTATAACTTATTCTTATACACTTAACAATCTAGCACTTGTAATTCTATAGGAATGGGAATAAATGCATTTCTGAATCGTTCATAACTTAATTTTCCCATTAAATCAAGATCTTGGTATCTCAAACAACAAGGTTGGGTTACCGCTATGGTCATTCTATTCAATAGGTTTCGGGCCCATTTTCCTCGAAAGATGGTACACTTGATATCTCAATAATCTTTTCTTTAAAAAATTCGCTATGTTTTCTTTCGCTTTTACATAGTTAACCGAAATTATACTATTTGATATTAGTTGTTTAATGGTATTATGTCTCCGACGAAGATGTTGAGAGTTACCATTATACATAATATTTTGTGCTCTAGCAATGATCGGTTGACCATCACAATGTATGTTAATAGTAGTTACCACCTTTTCCCAACATGAAATATCCTCGAGAAAATTACGAAGGCAATAAACTCAGATTTCATCATGGATTGAACTATATAAGTTTGCTTTGGGGATTTCTAAGACACAACTCCACCTCTAATGGGAAAAACATAACAACTTGTAGACTTTGAATTCTTTGTGTCATATATTCAATTTTCATAGGTATATCCTTCTAACACTGAGGATAACTAGAACAATGTAATCCATAGTATATCGTGTGTCTTAAGTATTTAAAAATCCTCGTTAATGCCTTCTAATGATCATTATATGATTACTTGTAAATGTATTTAATTTGTTGACTGCATATGCTATATTTGAACGTATGCAGTTAGTGATATACATTAAACTTCCTAGAATGCGTGAATTCCAATTTAGATACGGGTTCACCATTATTTTTGACTAAGTGTAGACTCGGGTCTACTGGTGTTTTCTCCGAATGATCGTCACACGCCTTAAATTTCTTAAGTATAGTCTTAACATAATGCGATTGATATAATGACAATCTTTCTATTGTCTTTGAGATTTTAATCTTTAATATGACATCATCAACTCCTATATCTGTCATATCGAAATGTTTTATCAACATTTTCTTGGTTGTAGTAATAACTTTCAAGTTGTTACCCATTATTAGCATATCATCAATGTATAAACACGCAATCACATATTCATTAGGTGTGTTCAGATGTAGACAAATTTGTCACATTCTTTAAATTTAAAGTCATTTGACAACATAGTTTTATCAAATTTCTAATGTCATTGCTTCGGTGTTTGTTTCAATCCATACAATGACTTAACAAATTTTTACACCTTTTTTCCTTTTCGAGAGCCACTAACGCTTTAGGTAACACTATATACATTTCTTCTTCCAATTCACCATTTAAAAAAGGTCATTTTTACATCCATTTGATATATTTCGAGATTGTG
Organism: Fraxinus platypoda; assembly: GCA_903798405.1. Classification (NCBI taxonomy): domain Eukaryota; kingdom Viridiplantae; phylum Streptophyta; class Magnoliopsida; order Lamiales; family Oleaceae; genus Fraxinus; species Fraxinus platypoda. Next base: position 8,269 of record CAIGRT010091324.1, read on the forward strand.
TACTATCACAATTGCAATCAATAGTTGAATAGAAGTGATCCTTGTAACAGGTGAATATGTATCGAAGAAGTCTAGACCTTTTCATTGTCTATATTATTTGGCTATTAATCTAGTCTTGTACTTGTCAATTGATCTATCAGATTTCAATTTCATTTTGAGGATCCATTTCCTGCCTAAAGCTTTATTTCCTAGTGAAAGATCAACCAATATCCAAGTATGATTTTGCATAATGGATTCAATTTCATTATTAACAGCTTATTTCCAAAAAGAAGCTTCGGAAGTGAACATTGCTTCGATAAATGTCTTTAAATCATTTTCTAGCAAGTATGTTAGAAAATTTGGGCTAAATGTCGTAGAGATCCTTTCTCTTATGGCGCCTTAGTTCTTTATCTACTTGATGATTTTTTTTTGCAGTATCGTAAGTTCGTTTTTGTAAACTTACTTCTCTTTCTTTACAAAGAAAGATGCTTTCAAAGAATGCATCATTCTTTGATTCGATTATAGTAGATTAATGTACATCAAGTATTTCTGATTTATAAACCAAAAATCGATATGCACTAATATTGTTTACATATCCAATAAAGACACAATCTATTGTCTTTGATCCAATCCTAACATATTTAAGCTTAGGTATATGCACTTTTGCTAAGCACACCCACACTTCTAAGTATTTGTAGGAAGGTTTTCAACATTTTCATAACTTATAAAGTGTTTCAATTTTACTCGTGTTGTATTTTATTAAGGATATGATTTGCATAAAGTATAGCTTCCCCCACAAATTTTGAGGTAAGTTCAAACTTATTAACATTGCATCCATCACTTCCTTAAATGTTCGATTTTTGCATCCAGCAGCACCATTAGATTAAGGTGGGTATGATGCCGTTGTTTGATAAATAATTTTAGATTTTGAACAAAATTCTTCAAATTGTGCAACATATTCTCCACATAGATCACTACGAATCATTTTTATTCGTTTTTCAAGTTAATTTTCAACTTTATTTTTATAATGCTTAAACACTTCCAAAACTTTATTTTTGCTTTTCAACAAGTATACATAAAAGTATCTTATACAATCATCAATAAAATGTGATGAAATACTTTTTACCACATTTTAAGTCACACTAAGAATAAGTTCCAAAGGTATTGTATTTCTTTCAATTGAATTAAACGGCATTTTGGCTAACTTAGCCTCCACACAAATCTCGCATTTATCATTTGTATTGAAATGCATATTTGGTAGTAAACTTAAATTCATTAACTTGCGTCCAGAATTAAAGTTTGTATGTCCTAATCTATGATGCCATAAATTAGACGACTCGAGAATATAAATAGAAGAAGATATTTTATTTTTTGAATTATTCGGTACAACAGTAAGCACATTCATCTTGAATAGTCCATCGCTTGCACAGCCTTGTCATACATACATATTATTTTTGGTAAGTATAAGCTTATCCGATAAAAAGACTAGTTTGAAGTCATTCTTGCTAAGTAAAGAACCCAACACTAAGTTCTTGCGAATATTCGGCACGTGAAGTACATTGTTAAGGTTATGTTCCTTGCCCGAAGTCATCTTCAACACTACTTTGCCTTGTCCTTCAACCTTTGAACTTCAAGAGTTCCCAATGAACAATTTCTCACCATTATTAGGAGTGTATGATAAGAATATTCCTTTATTAGCACAAATGTGACGGGTTGTACCCATATCAACCCACCATTCCTTGGGATTCCCAATGTTATTGCATTCTAAAACAATGGCCGACAAGTTCATATCTGATATACCATTAGATAATGCATCAGAATCAGTGATATTTGCTTGGGCCTGCTTCTTTGGTTTGTGATAATCAATAGAGCGATATTCAACTTTTCCAGTCATAGCAATTTCCCTTGAACTTAATTACCTTCATGTTATTTCCTTAATTGAAGGATTCTACGGAATGCTTCTTCTTTTTTGTTCTTTTTATTTGTTTCCACCACATTTGCTTTTACTTGTGGTATATGACTTCCAATACGTTTATCTGACTTTCGATTATCTTCTTCAATCCTTAACCGGACGATGAGTTCTTCAATGTTCATCTCCTCACACTTGTGCTTGAGATAATTCTTGAAGTCTTTCCACATGGGTGGACGTTTCTTGATGATTGCAGCCAATTGAAATAATTTACTTAAAGTCATGTTTTCGGCATGAATGTCATGAACAAGACATGCAATTCTTGTACTTGACTAATGACCGTTTTGGAATCTAACATCTTTTAGTTTAAAAATTTTTCGACGATGAACTTCTTTGTTCCGGCATCTTCGGTCCTATTTTTCTTCTCCAAGAATTCCCAAAGTTCCTTTGTAGATTTCAAGGACCTATATACGTTGTACAATGTGTTGTCCAAGCCATTCAGAATGTAGTTCTTGCATAGAAAATTTCAATGTTTCCAAGTATCCAACACTATCAACGATGCCCTATTATTTTCCCCTTATTGTAGACGGGAGCATTCTTATTTAAGAACTTTGCCAAGTTTAGTTTTGTAAGATAGAACAGCATTTTCTTCTGCCATCTTTTAAAATCAGTCACACTAAACTTTTTCAATTTCTCTCTATGTGGAACCGAGGTTGGATGAACGGTACGGGAGGAATCGCAACCGAAGGAATGACAATGGAAGTAACCAAGTTTGGAGGAACCATTTCTGAAGCACCAACATTCGAAGTAACCATATTCGAATTAACATTGGTGTTGTTGTTAACACTAGTAAGTCCTGTTTACACAAACAAAAGTTTAATCAAACCAAGAGTAGAATCCAAGAAAAAGTAGAAAAGTTAAATAGAGATTTTGTAAAGATCTCACTCAAAAAATAAATTCGACTTAAGATTGTTGTTTGTAAATCAAAATTGAGTGATTTCTTTAACGCGAAATAACTTACCAAACCTACCAAAAATAGAAAATAAATGGAAAATTGGAGAGAGTAATGTCAAGGAATGAGATGCAAATGATCGACTCAAGAGTTAAATTCTTTGTCCCTAAATCGAATTTGACCCACACAAGTACCTACGGATTATGACAATCAACTCTCAAAATACAACGATCAACTCTTGATATTTGGTGCAATTCAAAACACAAGAACAATAAACCAAAAGTTTGATTTGTTCTCCTCTTGAATGAAAATAAAACAAAGGTTTTGATATAGAATTTTGGCAAGATAATGATGTTAAAATGTTATACTATGATCACATAAGATTGGAGTGAATGAGAACAACCCCAAGTACTTTTATTTATAGGTGTAGAAGGATTGCAAACTGGAGAGACATAACCCAGATTCAACTCGTTTCACGAAAAGTTGCCCAGGTTCTTTGTCGCTAGCATGCCGCTCGAGCGATAATTTCAGAGAATTTGTTGCTCGCCTGATGCTAGGTTGCTTTTTGAGCGATGGTCTCACATGGAAAATTCATTTTTTTTTTTTTAAAGTTAAAAATCGTATTTTCTAATCCTACTTCATTCACTAATTTCTCATTTACCCGGAAATAGTTTTCCACGTCCAAATATACTAAATTCATCTATTCGACGAGTAGAACATGATTGACCAATTTCTTGCCAAATTCAAGATACGAGACCTTACCAAATATTTGATTAAAGTTTGATAAAAATCAACTTTTTTATAATTATTTTCCAACCCTATTCACCTTGTCTAGAAGCAGATCCCAATTTTTTGGTGAAACAATTAATATTACAGTGATTCGACTCTTCACGGGGGTTCGGACAAAATTGTCACATGAGTAAAATAACATGGAGTGAGGAACTAAGTTCTGTTGTGGTTGCCATGTGGTCACGTTTGAAGCCTCACTTAGAAGAGGCGTAATAGATTCATTGACATTTTACCGAAAGTTGACGTGACTAAGTGGTAGGTTCTGGATGGTTGCAGAGTTTGTTGTCGGCTAATGATAACCTCACAAGTAAACAAATAAAAGAATATGTCGACTACCATTTATACCTAAAACAATGACAGCACCAATGCTCCATACAACATTGGGTGGTCCATATTGAACCATATAATTAAAAATCTTAAAAGAATCTTTCGACTTTCATTGAATATCGTATTTTGTTTAATTGTAACTAATTATATTACACAGTTCCATATTTGTTTCTAGTGTTTTAAGTTAAAATTTAGAGTGTGTTTGGTGTATATTAAAATGATAGAATGTATTTTTTTAAAGTGATGTGATAGGGAATATGTGGTTGAAAAAAAAAAAATTATTGATATGATGGAAAATATTATTTTATTGAAGAATGTGTGGTTGAAAATGAGTAGAAAAATGAGAATGAAAAAAATAATGTGTGTCAAACAGGGGCTAAGGTTCTAATTTTATGATAAAAGTTTTTTTCAATAAAAAATTATCTTACCTTTTTTTTTTTTTTTTTTTTATGTTGAGTCAGCATTTATTGTGTTGAAACTTCTTGACATGATGATAATTACTTATTATTCGAGTTCTCTACAACAATCATGCTATTTGTACAAATTTTTTTTTTTTAACAACTCAAACCTAACAACATCACATTAATCCATTTAAAATATATATATTTTTTAAAATCAATGACCTAAATTTTGACAATATCAAAATTGTCAATCACAATTGTCCACAACAATTGTACAAATATGTTAATTCTCTCTACTAGTGGTATTAAATTCGGATTGGATTGGACCGACCTGTTCGATCCTAAAACCATCGAACCATTATGATTATCAGTTCGTAGAAACTTTGCAGACAACCATTAGGTAGTTCCTAGCTAGAAAAACCATTACATAGTTCTATAATATTTCATATGTCAGTAATCAGCTAGCTTCAATTACGGTTTGATCTTTAATCACATAAATAACATAAGGTTAATTTAGTTGGTGGTTGAAAATGTCCAAATCTTATTATTCAAAATAAAAATAGTTAATAATATATGACTTATCGGTCAAACTATCATGTCACCAGTAGAACTATTAATCCATTGACCCGCTACCTTGTTCGAATAAGATCTGGCAAGTATGCTCTCTAAAATTGAGATCATATCGAAAGTCAAATCAATGAGTGAGATAATTCGTGGAGATGTATTATGCTTTGATTTTGTCGGTTGGGAAAAAAATGGTCTGTGTACTCGTGTTTACAATACTTCTAGATAGATATAGGGCAGTTGACTATTTTTTTAACTTTTAAAAGCACACAAAGAAGCAGGTGGCAAAGTAATGTTTCAATTGTATGGACCTAATTACAATTCATTTGACTGTCACCAATTTAACTCATTTGATAAGGAACAAATTTGATTGACATATTTAGCCCCTGTTTGGTTTAGCTAAAAAAATCAGATTTTTAATAAATTTTGATTAAAAAAAATAATGAAATATGTGATTAAAAATTGATAAAATATGTAGTTGTAAATGATTCGAGAAAAAAATAAGGGTCAAACAGTAAAATTATATTCAAATTTTGACACCTCAATATATCAGTTAGGAATAGTCAACTGCTAGACGTCGTTTCAATTTCACTTGTAGTTCTTTTACACACTTAAGGGTGTGTTTGACACCCATTTTGGATAAGAATAAATTCTGGAATAGTGATT
>CAIGRT010091347.1:0-15022 GCA_903798405.1 Fraxinus platypoda
TAAATCCATCTCCCATTAATTTTGTCGGATTCAGATCAAAATCCAATCCATTGACAGCCCTAAATCCGAGGTTCACATGGTGGTGGGTTGGAGGTAGTGGTGGTAGATTTGAGATGGAAGTGGTGGTGTATTCAATGTGAAGGAGATGGTGGTCGTGATAGTGGCAATGAGTTATGGATTTGAGATGGCACGCAACGATTTGGATGGCGCGACAGTGGAGTGAAGTGGGGTGAGTTGAAGAGTGATTTTCATCGGTTAATTGGATAATTTATGACTTATAAATTGTTTTTGACTTAATAAAATGTGTGATTTGGAACTAAAAATGTAATTGTAACTCACAAATTGTCTTTGTGAATGTGACCTTGTGTGATTTGCGACTAGTATGTGACCGTGACTATAAATTGTGTATTATTATAATCGTGATCTCTCAAATTAAGTTATAGGTCAAAATATTTTATCGTCACAAAATGTACTACCTGATTTTTGAAAAAAAAAAATGCTACAGGTTTTTTTATTTTTGAAAATGTATTTTAAAACCTTTGTAGTTATTTAATGTTCCATGATTCGAATCTAATTGTATAAAGCCCAAATAAATTTTTTTTTTTTAATGATTATCAATTTCGTTTCATTCGTAAACTAAACAATAAAGCATCTATAGAGAATTTCGCTACTATTTCTTTTCCACAAATGAAGAGAAGAAGAAAAGCATGAACATAAGAGAATAAAATATTTTATAAGAATAATACTATTTAACATTATTGGTGCTATAACGCCATTTTAGATGTCACTATATGATATGTTCAATTAAATATAGAATTACGTGACTAATTTAATTGTACATCTAATTTAGTGTTACTTAGTCATTTAAATACGTGTTATAATACATGTGATGTTAAATAACATTATTTATTTTAAATAAGTTTTAAGTAAGGATTCAACAATTCCTAGTGTGGATAATGTCAAGTACATTAGACTTCAATGTTTCTTTATCCAAATTTAATACTTAACTGAATTTTGTCCAACCCGCTTTGAACTTTCTCCAATTTGCAACAGAGAAAGGGGTGGGGGTATGACATCAGTCTGATTACGTCATCAAAACATTAATCAAAACAAAGTTACTTGGTTTCTTCTCAAAATTTTGGCAGTGCATTTGAGTAGACCAGTCTACCCATCAAGTCTCGGATTCAATCACCGAAAACATAGGTACATAGTCACAACAAAAGGAAATGAATGCCATGAAAACTACTTAACTAATTTAAGATTAACTCACAATTTTGTGTGAATCACGTGGGCTACTCTGGCATTTTTGAACTATGTAGATTAGTAGGATAGTTCACATTACGAAAATAAATTTCGTGCAACATCAGTAATGGTCGCCACCAAAATTTAGTAGGACAGAAATTAATGGGACAACTTTTCTGTTTGAAAGAATAAAAATAATAATGAATACTATTGTGCGCTTGTTCGAGCTCAATTTTTTTAAGAATACATTTTGAAATAATTGATTAATGGAGAATATGTGATTGAAAAATAAAGAAATTTTTTGAGTTGGTGTATAATATTATTTTATTGAAAAATATGTGATTAAAAAGAAAAGAAAGAAAAGTATATTCTAAAAATAATGAAAATCAAACAAAGGGAGTACAAACTGACAATCATCTCATGTGATGTAATATGCTATATGAGGTGAAATGATAGTCAATTAAACACGTGAATATGAGATCTACTTTAATTTTATTGGTCTTATTATTTAGTCCATATTTGACAACTATTATTTCAAAACTCTTTTTTCTACATACTTATTTTGAACCACATATTTAAACAATAAAATATTCTGCACGTAACCTAAATTTTTTTCCATATCTTTTAAACATACATTATCTAAAAATTCACTATTCAAAACTCCATTTTACTCATATAATGGTTGTCAAATATGAGTTTAATGTTAGCTCACATGAGGATCATCCTCTATTTGTACATGTACCATTACTCATAAATAATTTATCGTGCTTTTAATAAAACGAGTTTTTAGACACTGTAGCCGAAGATAGTATTATAGTAAATACTTTTTTTTTTTTAATTCAAGTCATTTACTTATTCTTTGATGAAGAAATTCAACTCAAAATATAGGGTGAGAGACCATTTAAATGAATAAATCTTTCGCTCTCTGCCCTGAAGGAGAACCACTTTGGGAAAAAATACTTGGTATGAGACTTATACTCATGATTTATCAGGCGCCGATTCTTCAAAAGGGAAACTTCCAAGTCCAAAAAAGATAGATATTTTATATGTAGAAAATATCAATTGTTGATCCTGGAAAAATGATCTCCACGTGGCCTACAGAAAACAACTCCACGTGTGCTCTTTACTACACACTTGACACAAATCGTTAGTCATTCGCGGCCATTCTCGGTTGTGGTAGCAGCGGCCACGAACACTCCGACGATCAAATCAGCCGACAGTAATTGTAAATGACTAATTCCGGTAATGGGAACCGCTAGAATTTCTGTAATATCTCAAAAAAGGGGAGGAGAATAATGAATTCTTAGGAGTGGAGTTACATTACATTACAAAGGCACAAAGCATGGGTATTTGTAGAGGACGGGGTGAAAGAAGGACCGTTGGATGAAAAACACGTGGCTTCATCTACTGATCTGAAGTGTCTCTTCGTAGATGTCTATCTATCACTACATAAGTGGGCGGGCATTTAATGTTTCCTGAAATATGGATTCGAATTGAGACATTGGAGTCTGTTGCAGAGATGTCCCATCCATCATTCAAGAGATTTTATCTTGGACAGATCTTTGTACAAAAGATATGTATCTCACGTTGAGGCATTGACTTCCATTAGCAAGTGCGTCTCCTAGCCATGAGTCTTCATCTTCGTTCACACCAACCCCAGTCAGTTCGGTCAATATGTATCTGGTCTTGTTCTAGGAGCTTCGGCGCCTCGGAGTGTGGCCTTGTTTGACCTAGAGACTTAATATCAGAGACGTAAAATAATCTCCCAAGTTCATGTATGGATAGTCATATAATGCGTGGATTTTGTTTTGGATGAATCAGATTTTTAAAAAATTTGAATTTTTGAATTTTGCATGCTCATATTAGTCCCCCAAGTCCAGTCATAGATATTCATTTAATGCGAGGAATTATGTGACAGAGGTGATGTCCTACCTGGAGGACCAGGCTCTAGAAGGTGGCAGCTTTGAGAAAAGCTGTTGTGGCAGAGGCGATGTCCTAACTGGAAAATGAGGCTCTGAAAGGTGGCCGCTTTGAAAAAAATTGGCATAACAGAGGCGATATCCTAACTAGAGGACGAGGCTCTAGAAGATGGCAATTTGAGAAAAGCTGTTGTCGCAGAGGCGACATCCTAGCGGAGGACAAGGTTATAAAAGTTGGCGTGGCAGATGTGATGTCCTAGTTGGAGGACGAGGCTCTAAAAGGTGTCATCTTTGATAAAAGCTGGCATGACAAAGAAAATGTCTTAGATGGAGAACGAAGATCTAAAAAGTGGCAGTTTTGAGAAAAGCTAGCGTGGCATAGATGATGTCTTAGCTGGAGGACGATGCTATAAAAAGTGGTAGTTTTGAGAAAAGCTGTTGTGGCAGATTCGATGTCCTAACTGAAGGACGAGGCTCTAAAAATTAGCAGCTTTGAGAAAAGCTCGTATGGCAGATGCGATGTCCTAACTGGAGGACGAGACTTTGGATGGTGGCATCTTTGAGGAAAGTTGTCGTGGTAGATACAATGTCTTAGCTGGAGGATGAGACTCTGAAATGTGGCATTTTTGAGAAAAGCTGGCATGGTAGAGGCGATGTCCTAGCTGGAGGATGAAACTCTGAAATGTGGCAACTTTGCTCAAAGCTGTCACCATCCAGAGCCTCGTCCTACTATTATTACGCCTCTGATAACGAGTCTCCAGGTCAAACAAGGCCTACACTCCGATACGTCGAAGCTCCTAGAACAAGACCGGTTGCATATTGTCCAAACTGACTAGGGTCGGTGTGAACGAAGACTAAGATAGAGACTCATGGCTAGGAGACACACCTACTGATGAAAGTCAATGCCTCAGCCTGAGATACTGATCTTTTGTAAAAAGTTCTGTCCAAGATAAAATTTTTGAATAATGGATGTGACATCTTTGTAGCAGACGCCAATGGTCAATTGGAATCTATGTGTCAGGAAACATTAAATGCCCGCCCACCTATAAGGTGATAGATGGACGTCGACGAAGAAAATCTTCGGATCAGCAGATAAAGCCACACATTTTCCATCCAACGGTCATTCTTTCACCTTTTCCTCTATAAATACCCATGTTTTGTACATTTGTAAGTTAATGTAACTCCACTCCTAAGAATTCATTATTCCCATCCCATGTCTTGAGATATTACATAAATTTTGATGATTTTCGCTACCGGAATTAGTCGTTTACAATCGGAGTGTTCAATGGCCGCTACCACCACGGCGGGGAATAGCCACGAATGGCTGGCAGTTTGTATCAAGTGTTTAGAGAGAAGTAGGCGTGGAGTTGCTTTCTATAGGTCACGTTGAGATCCCTTTTCTAGGGCCAACATCGTTTATTGAAGACAAAGACATGTGACTTAGGTCCCAATATGGATGTACAAGTAACTTGAACATAAGTCCAATTGATTTGTTTTTTCAAATTATAAGAAAACTTGGATGACTTATGTTTTCTATGTTTCCATATGAGTTTTCTTGTAAGAAAATTTCATATTATAAAGTTTGTTTGTTAAAAATTTTAAAATGGTGATTCGAGTATTCTTCTTACAATAACTGTAACTGAAATCTCTACCTATTGTATTATAGATACTAGGCTAGAAATGTTGACAAACAAATCCAAAGTTTGGGTATTAATAAATTGGAAAGTTTGGAATAACGTTTAGACTAGAATTAATAATGTTCATATGGGAAAAACATTCAATTATGAAAACATAATATCCAAATGCAGCTTTAAATTTAAATGAATAGAAAATCTTTGGCTCTCTGCTCTTGAACAAAGGTTATTTAATGACGACAAAAACATATGACTCAGGTCTCAATAGGGATGTACAAGCAATTTGAACATAACATGGTCATTTGACTTGTTTTTTCAAATTGTAAGAAAGTTTGAATGACTTGTGTTTTCTACATTTCTGCAAGAGGAATTTTTTCTTTTTAAAGATGAAATAGTTATGAAATTAGACTCTGCGTCCTCTTTGCCGTGCAAGGTACTTCAGCTACTCCAATGAACAAACGATATTTGCAAAATGAGGTTTGGGCTTTCTCTCCCGTTGTACCTCCGACGTGAGAATTAGTAGGTGGTTTTGGAATGTAGGAAGAGAAAATAGAATGGGTATTCAAATAGCTAGAGTTTCCAGATCCATACATGTCTTGCCTTAGGAGTATCAATATAACTGTCGGACGGTTATCGTGACACGTGTCCCACATAATGCCTCCCACTACCCCACGTCCTGAGTGGAGGATCTCAACCTATCCAATGGTTGGTTGTGTCCATGATAAACGTTGATCTGTTCCCATCCAGCTCAATGGTATTTTTATGATTAAGTGCTACATCGATCCCGTAAGGTAGATGGCCCAACATGAATGTAAAGAGCCTCATAGCGGTAGGCAACCTAGTATGAGCGTAGAGGGCCTCATAACGGTAGGCGACCTAGCGTGGGGTGCTCTATGTAGAGTGTAGATTGAATAGCCTTCTTCTTATTGGTTATAGTAGATAATTGTTGATGCTTCTAATATCACTAGCTCCTTTACCTCTTGTCGATGCTATCGATATGGGGTAGCATCTTCATTCTTCTACGTTGATGGATGGATTGATTTTTATATACTTATCGACATTTGGTTCAATGTAAATTAGTCGAGCAGTCCAAATGTCGTAGTGTAGTAAAATATTGTACAAATGCCATCCCATGTGTGGACTTGGTTTTGGGGGGAAATTTCTCCCCAAAAAATTCAAAATTTTCCTCTATATAAGGAGGTGAAAACCTCCCTAATACTCTCATTCATCCATTTCCATAAAATCTTATCTCCCTGAAACTCTCAAGTTAACTTCTTCATCTCCTCTTCCTTCATCCTAGTTTTTTTTCTTTTTGTCTTTTTGGTTTTCTTCACTCCTATCGTGTATAAAACTATTTTAACTTCTCCATATAGTGAGAGTGATAATGAGGGAGTGAGCAAATCGACCGACCCTATCGGTTGACCTGCCATCGACTTCCTTTGACCGCTTGGCCGGTCGACGTCCATCAACCGGTCGGCAGGTTGATCGCTCATGGACTAGCCTTACCGACGGCCTCTCCCAAGATGTCGATCAATTCTCCCATGACTCGATAGTCCGTCCTATTTGGCTGAACTTCATGTTTTCCAACCAAGTTCTCCCAAAAAACACATTATTTCGACCAAGTCTTTGAACCAAAACTTTGAAATTAGATGAGATCCGCCAGGTGATGTGGTGGTTTTTGAGATTCCAAAATGCTATAACCTTTATAATTCCCCACTTAAACTGGAAAATTGCTTTGTAAATTCGATTGTGTTGACAATTATATCTATAGATTCACTAGGTCCAAAGGAAGGCTTCCAGGGTCCGACCCCGTGAGATTGTTGTGTACAAAAACATTATGGACTGTGGCTTTCAATTCCCCATCCATCCCATTTTCGTATCAATCTTTAACGAATTTCACCTCATCCCTAGTCAAATAAACCCTAACGAGTTGAAGATCATACTCTTAGTAGACCTCTTTAGGTGCGTCTTTGAGATGCATGAACTAACTCAGTATAATGTATTATTTTCTTCACCTCTAGAGTCTCCTTGAGCTTCTCCAAATTTAGGAATTTCAACAACGGGTGGAAATCTCGGTTCTTCTTTGTTCGACCTTCAGAGGGTCAATTCCATTTCTATACCAATTGGAGACATAATCAAATTCACCTCATCAATAGTCAGGCCGAGCTTATTCCTCTTCTTAGAGTACAAATCCAGCAAGTGATTGATACACCACCTCTTGCACCCGACCTAGAGTCAGTTCTGACTATGATGAATATGTTGACAGTGGGGATCGATCGACCTACCAGTAAGTGTTATTTTCTCTCCTTTTTTCTTGATAAACTCAACTCTGTGCATGCAGATATGGACTTTGGTTTGGATGAGGCATTGAAGTCTCTGCCCATGCTACGGAGCGATGATGGATTTATCCCTGCTTACGGATCTCACATATTTTGCTCTTAATTTCATAATTTGTGCACACATTCATCTCTTGTTCTGTGAGCTTGATGGACTTTACCTTGTGTATGCAGGTATGGAATTCAACCTGAAGGAGACCATGGACTCCATACTTGAACACGGGCATAAGAGTGATGTCGACCTAACTCCAATTCCATTGGAAATGAAGAAAATTGCTGATGGAGGGGCAATGCATCATGCCACCGAGGTGACATCTCAACCTTTGAATGAACTTGCCGAAGCTATCCCACCGCTTGAAATTAGATGGGGCAGCTTGAGTCGTGTCAGGTTCGCGTGCGGGGGCTCTCCTCTCTCAGGTTTCGGATTCCCCCCACTCGAGGCTATCCAGAGATAAGGGTGATCAGGTCTTTGGTTACTCCTACTCATGCTAGAGCGACTTTCCAAGTGAAGTGCTGATGACGTAGAAAGGGTTTGGCTGTCTACTATCAGGGGGTAAGCTTCCTGCTGTACTTAATCATTTTGTTCATTTATTCTCTCGAGCATGCCTAATGGTTGTTTATCATTTTGCCTCTTTGCCTTTTAGGTTGCAGCCTTACAAACTAGACTTGTTGAGTCGAGTTTCCATCAATCATCGGAGTTAAAAGCTCTTGTAGAAGAAAAGAAGAAGGAAGCTCGCCATTATAAAAAGAAAGTTTCTTCTTTGAAGAAGTCTCTTAAAACTTTAGAGGCCAGAGCTCGCGAGTAATAGACGGAGATTTATAACTTGCGATCTATTTTAGTTCGAGCTCACGAGGAGGCGGTGGAGTGATATAAAGCTTCAATGGAGTATGCTAAGGACCTAGAGGCGTCTGTGGAAAAGTATAAATCGTCATCCGATTATGCTAAGGCCTTACATTCATACGGGGGAAAGGCGATGGCAGTGTCCATCAAATTGACCAAAGAGTGGATATCTGCTGAGCACCCTTCTATCGACCTTTCAGGTTTTGACAGGTTTTTAAAGCAATGCAAAGGAAGAGAAAGCGGAGCCCCTTAATCCAAGATGTTCAGGCGCACATCGTTAGGCAGGAGCGAATGGACTTCGCATTCGAGTTGACAGTCTTTTATTGTAGATATTTCAACACTTTCTACAGTTATTCATTTTTATCTTTCGTTGTCCAGTAATTTCTCCTAGTCCGGGATGTGGATAGACAATCACACTTCATTTTGAGTATGGATGCAATTTTATGGAACGTTATTGTTGCTTTATTTTTTAGTTTTTTTTGTAGGCGTCGTTTGCGAGTGTGCGAGAGTTAATTTGCCTATCCCCACATAACTCTTATAATTCAATTGAATAATGGTTAACGAGTGTGACAACATGTGGGGATGCACTGGCTATATAACGATCAATCATCAACCGTAGATCATTCTATGACCGATAGGCATAGGTCGATTGATGTGCGGTCGACACGCAAACGTCGACCACAGGCCCGGATAGAGATTTCAATCCTTATATTTTAATTGTCGATCCTTAACCAATTTTTTGATTTCGTTGCTCGCCGCCCTATCCCTGGGACTATGTCGAATTGCGGAGCCCCTTGGGGCTACGTTAAATTGTAGAGTCCCTTGAGCTATGTTGAATTGTGTAGCGAACTAGAGTCTTAACCAACTTTTGGTTTTAAAGGTTCTTCACCCGATCGTAGAGTGATTTCGAGTCAACTAGTCCATCTACATGTCGAGCAATTTAACATTGTAGAGTATGAGGTCTAGTGATTTTGAACTTTAATCATTTCTTGGTTTTGAAAACTCACCACCAGACCGTTGAGCGATTTTTGAGCTAACCAATTTTTCGGCTTCGTTGCTCACCACTATGTGTAGAGCAATTTCAGATTGTAGAGTACGAGGTCTAGTGATTTTCAGCTTTAACCATTTCTTAGTTTCAAAAACTCACCACCAGGCCATAGAGCGATTTTGAGCAAACCAATTTTTTTGGATTTGTTGCTCACCGCTATCCCATGTTCTAGCTCGAGGCATTGAAGGAAGTTTGTAGCACTAGTTTCAATCGATAACAAATCAAGTTCTCGTATTAACATTTAACTTGCCTAGATTTGGAGACTCAGTAGGCGATCCGGGATGTCCCAGGTAGACTGGCCCTTCTTTGGCGCCCTCATTCGTCGCCACTTAAGCCTTTCATTAAACGATTACAATAGAGTGTGCTCGTAACATGTATTACATTAAGGAAACCAGTAAAATATACTAGTGACTATAATTTCAAAAACATTAAACAATACATTAAGAAAACTCATAAAACACCACAACGACTATATTTATAAAGGACATCACTTGATTTGAAATCATTGCCTGCCGATCTATTGATAGTACTTCTTGAGATGTTCGATGTTCCACGGCTTGTCAAGTGGTTTTCCTTTCAAGTCCTTTAGACTATAAACCCCTTTTTCAAGACTGCGAATCACCTTGTATGGTCCTTCCCAATTTGGTCCGAGCCTTGACGGAGGGTGACCTGCTGCTGTTGCCTCCCTTAGTACGAGATCTACCGGCTGAAAAATTCTTGGTCTTACCCTTCGATTAAAGTATTCGGTGGCCCTTCTCTTGTAAGCCTCCATTCTGGTAGCTGCTTTCTCTCTCACCCTCTAAAGTAGGTCAAGCTCCACATTGGTATCTGTAACGTCGAGCATGCTTGACTTTCGTCCTGCCGATTTCGCTTAGGATTTCCACGGGGACAATGGCTTCCATTCCAAAAGATAACTTAAAAAGTGTTTCTCTGTTGGTTCTCGTGGGGTCATATGATACACTCACAACACATTAGGTAATTGGTTTGCCCAAAGCTCATTTTCTTTTTCTGACCTCGTCTTTAAATCGCGTAATATCACTCGGCTTGTTACTTCCGCCTGTCCATTATACTGGGGGTGAGTAACGAAAGTGAGTCTGCGATCCATGTGATAACTTGCACAGAAGGCCTTGAAGCACTGATTGTCGAGCTGTCTGCCATTGTCAGTAATGTGGACTCTCGGTATACCAAACCTGCATATAATATTTTTTCCAAATGAAACTTTGTACTTTAGCCGTCGTGATTGTGGCCAAAGATTCTGCCTCGACCCATTTGGTGAAATCTTCAATGGTTATTAGCAGGAGCTTTCTCTATCCTTTGACCGTAGGCAAATGCCTAGAATATCCATCTCCCATTGAAAGAAAGGGCATACCCCGAAAATAGCTGACCATAGCTCGACTGGAATATGAATCAAATTCCCATGACGCTGTCATGCATCACACTTTGACATCCCCCTTCATCGTGGGCCAATAGTATCCCTGTCTCAGAGCTTTGAATGCGAGGATAGTCACCCCTTGATGATTGCCACAAATTCCCGCATGTATCTCAAATAGCATCGTCTGCGCCTTAGTTGGGAGTAAGCACCTTAAGTACGACATGGTGAATCCTCATTTGTAGAGTTGTCCATCGATAATTGTGAACAAAACTGCTCGAATATTCAGTCTCCTCGCCTCATGTACATCTTCTGGCAGTTTATCTTCCACAAGGTAATCGATCAATGGGTCCATCCAACTTTTCTCATGTTTTGTGTTCATTATGTGAACTATTTGCATAATGCTTGGCTGTCGTAAGATTTGTACATTTACTGTGCCAAGTGGATTTTTCGAGTTTGCGGACGTTAGCTTGGACAAAGCGTTGTCTCATTCATTGTCTCTGTAGGGACTTTGGTTATCTTGAAACTTGCAAATCCTCTTTTCATGTCCCTAATTTTCATCAAATAAGCTGTCATTTTCCCATCTCTTACTTCAAATTTTCCCGTCACTTGTCCAACTATCAACTGAGAGCCACTGCAAATTTTTACTAATGACATCCCAAGTCTGGCTGCCTAGTTCATGCCCGTAATTACTGCCTCATACTTGGTATCATTATTTATTGCCCGGGAACTCTAAGCGCAAAGAATACTCCAATTTTCCAGATTCCGACCCTATGATAAAGATACATGCTCTGGATCCTTCACAGTGCAAGGTCCCGCCCACAAAGATTTTTTGAACCACTTCTCGTAGCAAGGGGTAGTTAGGCTGGGTCATAAGTTCTGTGATAAAATCCGCCAACGTTTGCTCCTTGATAGCCGTTCTTGGCTTAAACTCGATGTCAAATTCACTTAACTCGACTGCCTACTTTAACATCTTCCCGAAAGTTTCAGGTTGATGTAAAATCTGTTTGACGGGCTGATTCGTCATGACTTGTACTGTGTGAGATTGGAAGTATGGCCTTAACTTTCTGACTACCACAATCAACGCAAACACTAGTTGCTCTGCGAGGCTATACCGTGTTTCCACTAATCTTAACACTTGCCTGACATAGTAGATCGACTTTTGTAACTTTGAAAATTTCTTCACCAACATTACACTGATCACATGCTTTGATACTGTTAAGTATAAACACAACACATCCCTTGCGCACGACCTAGTCAGGATCGGTGGCTACTGTAGTCACTGTATCAAGGATTCAAGAGACTCTTCACACTCCTTGGTCCATTCAAATGCCTTGAAGAAGTGGTAGCACTTAATGATGTTTGACTAATGAAATGATTCAACGTCGCTACCTGACCTATCCAAAAATACACTTCTCGGGGTAGAATTTCAGTCTATTTTATCCGACGACGTGGAACACTTTCTGTAAATCAGTTACATGGTCGTTGGCCTTGGTACTCTTGACGACCATGTCATCTACGTATGCTTCAATAACACTCCCAACCAGGTCTCTGATGACCTTATTCACCATTCTTTGATAGGTTGCTCCGGCATTTTTCAAACCAAATGGCACAGCCGTATGACAGTACGTCCCATAATCAATTATAAAAGAGGTTTTCTCCTGGTCTGACTCGGCCATGGAGATCTGATGGTACCCAGAAAAGGTATCTAGAAAACTTAATCATTCGTGACCAAACATGGCATCCCCCAAGTGATTTATTCTGGGTAACGGGTATGAGTCTTTCGGACACACTTTATTCAATCCAATGTAATCTACGCACATGCGCCATTTTCCATTCGATTTTTTCACAAGGATGACATTCGCCAACTATTCGGGATATTGCACCTTCCTAATGAACCCTGCATGCAGCAGCTTTTCATCTTCTACCTTCGTCGCAGCCTACCTTTTCGGGGTAAGGTTTCTTTTTTTCTGTTTTACAGACTTAACCCTCGGTGAAATACCAAGACGATGTTGATCGACTGATGGGTCAATCCCTTGAATAGCATTTAGGCACCATGCAAAAACGTCCAAATTCCCAGACAAACACTTCACCAATTCTTCTCTTTCTTCTGACTTCAAGTCTTCCCCAGTGCTAAATTCACGTCCTTCTGCCATCGAGATTTTTTCTGTCATGTCGAGGGGCTCGATTCGCCCCCTTGGAGACTCGAGATCCAACACCATAACTGGTGGAGATCCCTTAGCTTGTATACTGTCAATGTAACACTTTCTCACATATTGTTGATTGTCCCTAACACGCCCAACACCATGACTGGTTGGAAATTTCATAACTTAATGATAAGTGGAAGGAATGGCGCCAACATAATTTAATAGAGGTTGACCATAGATGGCATTATATGCTATGAGGATCTTGACAACCAGAAAGTTTTCCAGGATCACCACAATTGTAGGATAAGTGCCCAATGTTACTGGGAGCTCCACAGCTCCTTCGGCACGATAATGGCCCATCTGAATCCTTGGAGGGGTATGGTTACTACTTTCAATCTTTTTGGGGAAATTTTCAATCCCACAAATGCTTCCCAAGTAAGGACATTTGTTGTGCTACCACCATCGATCAACACACTTTTGACATCGTAATTCGCTATGTCACCGACGACCACCAAAGCATCATCATGGGGGATTGCCACGCCAATTAAATCTTCCTCACTAAAAGTGCTGCTTTGATTGAACCTCGCCTCATCTTGAATGGAGCAAGCCCCAACTATGCGAGCATAACTCTTTTTAGACTTGTTTGAATCCTCACGTGCTGTATCCCTCCAATTATCACATTTATTACACTGGCCCTGGGACGATCGTAAAATTTTTGTTTGCCTCGATCATTCTTTACGTACTTAGTCAAGAGCCCCCGTTTCAAGATATGCTCGATCTTCTCCTTCAAATGATGCATTCTTCTGTGTCATGCCCATGGTTATTATGGAAGTGGCAATACCTACTCTTATCTCTCTTACTAGCGGAAGCTGCCATTGGTTTTGGCCAGTCAAGCTCATTCATATATCGTATTTCCATCAGCACCTTCTATCATCGACTATTTGAAGCCTTACGGTAGAGAAACCGCAATGATCTCGACCGCAAATGGGTCTTTTTCCAAAACCACTTGCTTGCCTATCCTTTCTTTTGGATAATGCATCGTCTATATTCTAGGCCATCATTTCCTCCATCATTCTTTCCAAATCTATCATGGGTCGGGAAATTGCAACCCTGTAGTCCCCAAGTCTCCTATTGCTCGCTGTATATCATGTGAGACAACCGTTTGTGACACTTGAGGCAATTGCTCCCGTATGGCCTCCGACGGGTTCTATGATGGAGCGTAGCTTTTTGCGATTGACTTTGCAAGTGGGTCATCATGACTGCCAATTGAGTTTCTAGAGTACTGAATTGGCTCTGCATCACATACTGCGGCGGTGGCGGTTGGTGGTGACCCCTTGCAACGGACTCCGACTCCGTCTTTAATGTATTCCCAACCATACACGTTTCACTCCACTCTGTCTCATTAACATAACTTCTCTATTCAGTGCTTTCCTATAGACGGCGCCAATGAAATAGTTATGAAATTAGACTCAGTGTCTTCCTTTCGGTGCAATGTGTTTCAACTACTCTAATAAACGAACGATACCTGCAAAATGAGGTTAGGGCTTTCTCCCCTGTTGTACATCCGGCGTGAGAATTAGTATGTGGTTTTGGAATGTAAGAAGAGAAAATAAAATGGGTATTCAAATAGCCAGAGTTTCAAGATCCATACCTGTCTTGCCTTAGGAGCATTTATAGATGTCTGAAGCCATATAATTGTCGGGCAGTTATCGTGACACGTGTCCCACGTAATGCCTCCTACTACTCTCATGTCTTGAGTGGAGGATCTCCACCTATCAAGCGGTTGGTTGTGTTCATGATATCCGCTGATCGGTTCCCATCCAGCTCAAGGATATTTTTTATGATTAAGTGTTGCATTGAACTCGAAGTGGTGATGGCCCAACATGAATGTAGAGAGCCTCATAGCGGTAGGAGCATCTAAATATGGAAAATTTATGCATAGAGGTTGTTGATNGCCATGGTTCCTTCTCTTTCAAACTCAAAATCACTTGCAAATGGATTGTTGGGATTGAGATTGATTTCTTCAAGATTTTGTTGAATGTCACTCCTTAACCTGCGCAAAGTTCTTTCTAATTCTGGATTGTACTGCAAATCACCTTGATTAGAAGATCGAGTTGCGGACATAAACAAATAGAACAAATGAAAAATAAATTAAAAAAAAGTTAGAGTAAGAAAAACAAATAAAATTCTATGCTAAATTCCTAAAAACCATAAATTACCTAAAAACCTAGAAAATTATGATTTAAAATAATAATAATAATAATAAAATAAACAACTAAAGAAGCACAAAAACAAATTAGCGTCACTCCCCAGCAATCACAGGCACTCAAAAGTAATACCTTAACCTCTAAAACTAATGTAGTAGTGGAAGTAATAGTCTATTCCGCGAAGAGTATGTAATTTAATATTTTATGCTTCGTACAATGATTGAGGGGTTTTTGTATGCAAACAATTGTAAATAAGTAATCAATAACAATGAAAATTAA
>CAIGRT010091352.1:0-20099 GCA_903798405.1 Fraxinus platypoda
GTCGCAGCCCTCTCCTAGTCTTGAATCTATGGACGGGACTACGACTCCACAAAACAGACATATTTACGCTAAAAACTTCATAATAATATGAATCCATTTATTAGGTTATTAGCTTAAAGCATGTATGGGGAATCCGTTCAGAGTAGTATATAAAACTAAGGACTTCAAATTATCTATGTATTTATTTTATTTTGTAATTAAGATACTTCAAGTGATGATAGGTATCTTTATATGCGACAAGAGGACATCTTCTGCTATGGGATTAATTTTTCATTGTTTTTCCCTTTTAATTGGGTGGCAAGGTCTTAAAAAAAATAGATTTGTTAAATGTTTGGTAAACTAAAGAAATGACAGATAAAGTCTAACGTGGTAGTTGGAACAATTTTGAGGCCACAACTCTCTCTCTCTCTTTTCTCCATTTTCAAGACTCATAACGTGCTATGTCAAAAAGTGTTGGGCAACGAAGGTTCCTCCCTAGAAGCCACCACCTCTCCAAAAAACCTAAGAAGCTCAGGAGGTTGTTCCGCTTCCGGCGAGTGGCCTCGTGCCGCTCGTCCGGCCAACTTGTCCATTTTCCTTTTCTTCATGTTTTTTTCCCTTATGCTGGTCCATTTATTTTCTTTTCCTTGCCATCTACCTTCCCTGTCCTTCCTTTGCAAGCAATGGTAAGGTTTTCTCTCTAGGGTCTCTTAGCGTCCTAGCTTTTCCTCTCCGACTTCTTGTCCGTAGAGGTTTTGTTTTGGTGCAGATTTTGCCCCTTTTTTGCTGGATTTGTGTCTGCAGCTTTTGGATGGTGAAGGGATTGTGCTTGTTTGATTTTTTTCATCTGTCTTTTGTGCCTTGGATGGCTTTGTGGTAGATTATGTTTTAGCATAGGAAGCACTTAAACTCTCTGAAGAGAGAATTGTGTTGGAGGTTCGTTTAAAAGAGGTTGGGGTATTCTTGAACTCAAAATTTGCCCGAACTTGAAAATACACACGTTTTACTAATTAGGACAACGAGAGACATTCTTCTATTTATGTGTTTTTTGATTCATGCATAACCATATGAATTTGGTTTTCTGCAGTGACACTTTAAACCCATTATTCTCACCTTTGAATGAATGGGAGAGAGAGAGAAACCGCATGTAGGCTTTCAACAAACACCGCCAACAATTTGGTAAGTAGTATCGGAGGAATTTGATAGTACTAAATAAGATGACATCAAACATGCACTCATATTTGATACACAAAACTAGACCATATTGGATGGTACCTTGAAACAAAATGTTTAACTTATTTTCTAATTTAATATTGTCCAGTGGTGTCCATTTCACGTCACCAAACATGATATATCGCTAATATATTCCTACTACACAGTAGCACTTACTCTTATTTTATATTATCCGATCATAACCAATCTATCTTATTATTAAGCTACAAATTTTCCATATATGCGAAGTATTCAATCAATCACATGAAGAAATAATCGGAAATTAATCACGAAAATAGGTGCACTCTCTCGTACACTTGCGATGAAATCATCAGATATTAGCAGCCAATACCCGCCTTTTTACTGTAGCTCCTAAGCATGCACAAGAAAATCCTTCAAGACGATGTAGCTCATTCTTAATTTGATTATTTTTAAAAATTAGGATCCCCATATTGTTACTCAAATCGATAATTGATTTTTTTAATTTTTTTTAAAATTGAATTTTTCATCTTCCCTTAAGATACCAGAACAACCCACTAAATCTGTTAAAATCAGGTGGAATCTATGTAACAAAATTCTAGTCAAAATCAAAGAGGCTAAATATGTGGATTATATATGTAAAGAACCCACTAGGAGCACAAGTTGAACCGGGCTTCCACGCCCTATAACTCAAGGAACTTGAGCCCTACAACTAAGGCAAAGAGCCAGTGCTCTGGCTCTCGAAGAATTATAGAAAAAGCTTATAGCCCAAGGCAAGCACACAACCTATAGTCTCATTAATCCAAACAAAAGTCAAAGTACAAACTCATCATGCTTAAGATCCAAAAATTATCAGCTCAAATATCGCCATCATAAAATGTTAGGGGAGAAGCCTAAAAACGATAGATAGTCCATGTAGAATGCAATAGCCAATAGGGTTGAAGCATCGGGAATGAGTAATTATGAATGGCTCTATTACATTGACACGTACTAACACTGTATTATCAAGTATAGATAGACATATTGTTTGTTAACGATAAACGTAAGGTTAAGGTGTAAGATACCTTGAGGGAACTTACTCCTCGAAGGTAAGTCTACTCCCTACAACCACACAAGATAAATCAATACTTCCGACTTGATGATTGAAAAGTTGATAAAAAAAATGTGGATCTCGTGATTCAAATTTTTATCAACTTATTCGGTAGAAATTAAAATCGGATTAAAATTGAAAAACTAACCGTTATTGTTGACTTTTATTAGACGAGTGAGATCCAATAACAGTTATATTTTCAATATGAAGATAGATTATGAGTGATGTGGCAGTTCATGCTGAGAGTGTGTTTGACAGAGATTAAAATCGGATTAAAATTAAAAAATTAGTCGTTATTGTTGACTTTTATTAGACGAGTGAGATCCAATAACAGTTATATTTTCAATTTTAATTGGATTTTAAGCTTGGCCAAACATGCTCTTAGCCTTTATGAACGTGTACAGTGGTCAAAATAATCACCCGTTTCATCAACGGCACTAGACAAACTTTGTTGCATGTATCATAATGAAGATATGCAATGATGCACATGATCTGTCACAACGTTTTACTGTAGAGAAAAAAGAGGCCCAAAAAGCATCGTAATTTCGCTCAAAGACAATAATGGTGTAAGATAAGTGATATAAAAGAGGAAAAAGGGCTACACGGAATATGATTACAATCTCAGGAATTATATTATCCTCTATGAAACTAAAGCCTATCTTTTGATGTACTTAAAATAAATAATAGTTCACTGATTAATGAAAAGGCGCCATTGGACCGAAAGGAAATCTGACTCAATTAGTGCTAATTGTGATGACGATTGTGTGAATTTTCTAGTGAAGAATTTCATGGAGTAAAAGACACCTATTAGATGAAAAAGAAGGGTAGGAATGATGTTAGAAACATGGATTGAAAGCACAAGGAAAAGGGAAGGTTTATGATCCACAAGTCGGCTCGTGGAAAAAGAATGTCCAACTTGGTACATGACTCATCTTAAAAGAATCGTTTAACGACTAGAACTCTTGAAAACATAAATAGAACCGTTTCGATTACGATTATGATTTGATTTTAGTGATTTTGGTTATTTTTGTCCACCTCGACTCCAAGAGAACATTTTTAGTATTCTTGAGGTATGTAATTATTTAATTGACATGTGCATGCTTGAATTTCGATTAAGCCCCTATTTATCTAACATTATTCAATGAAAATGAGTTTTGAATAGTGAATTTTTGGAGAAAAATAATGTCATTTAGCGCTAGTCTATGTGTTATTATATGATAGATTCAATTAAAAGTCTAAGTGTTGTAACATCAGTGGTGCTAAATAGTATTACTATTTGATGAATGTGTGGAAAAAAATTAAATTGAAGTGTAAAATATTTTATTGTGAGAATTTATAATTGAAATGAGTTTGAAAAAAAAAATTAAAATAATGGCAGACAAACGGGGGGACTAAATAACAAGTCTGAATTATTTAATATTCATATCAATTAAAATAATGAAAAGAAACACCGAATAATTTTTATATGTGAGAGTTCAAAACCATATAATTTAGAAAAATAAAATAATTAAATAATATGAAGAAAGCATCAAGTGAAAGGGATTGTTCTTTGTTCTTGCACGAACACAAACTTTCGAAAAGAGACGAGAAGAAGTCAGTACAGGAGGTGGCAACTGTTTCCTCAACCACCCTTCATATCTTTTTTCCCTCTTTCTACATGTAATAATCTAGTTGGCTCTCTCTACTTGGCTTCTCTCTCTCTCTCTGTCTCTTTATTCTCTTTAAGGTTGCTGCGTCACTTTCTGCTCCTGTAATCTCTCTCTCACGCGCACACAGCCATTTCTGTGAATTTTCATCATACTGTTTCTCAAACACATTCGGGATTTTATACTTTCGGGGTTTTAATTAAGAACTTTGCTCAAAATTGTGTTTTGTTAGCAATGGAAGCTGATTCTTCGGGGGCGGACTGTTGTGTAAAAGTGGCAGTTCATATCAGGCCTCTGATAGGAGATGAAATGCTTCAGGGTTGTAAAGATTGTGTTGCTGTGGTACATGGGATGCCTCAGGTACTCCTTACATTCACAATGGGATATGGGTTTTTGCTGTGGAGTACTGAAATTTCTGCAATTTCAAGAAATTTGTTATAGTGCTGTTGTTAATGAGATGCTCTTCAATCAGTTTTTTGTAGTTGGAGTTGATGCTTACTTACATATCTGATCTTCGTATGATAGTATAATTTTCTCTAAATTCTATGCTGTATTTGATTGTGAATTTTTTATGCCTTGCATGTTGCGGCATGAGTTGTACCAGTTCATAATGGGGTTATCTAGACAAAGGCGCATAATTATCACATTTTCTTTTGCACTGTCAAGTTGACAAATTGTTTGCATTTATGAAGACACTTGCGTAGTTTTGTTGGCACACAAGTGGTGAGTAACATTGTTGAGGCATCAGAAAGGTCAGACAATTTCATTTTGTAAGTTTTTACCTGCAGGGTAAATTGAGGATTCTGAATAGGTAAAAATGGGATATGGTTCAATTATGGAAGGAAGGTACTACAAATGTTTTGGTTCTCATTGACCGTGTGAGGCTCTTAGTATAGAAATTATGTGTTTTTTCATTTTTTTTTTCATCATTTAGGTCAGGAACCTCTGGACATCTCCTTCTTGGTATTTCAGTAAACATGGCCCCATTAGCATGTATTGGTTTTCTTCTTATTTATCTTAAAGATGTTGGTTGAAATTATTCTGCAGGTGCAAATTGGCTCAAATTCCTTTACATTTGATCATGTATACGGTAGTACCGGCACTCCCTCATCTGCCATGTATGATGAGTGTGTTGCTCCTCTGGTTGACGGCCTGTTTCAAGGATATAATGCAACTGTTCTTGCCTATGGTCAGGTATAGCTCATTATCCATAAAAGTTTTTGAATATGCAGCGTAAGTTCCAACTTAACGTTCAAATTTGTTACAGACAGGGTCGGGAAAAACATACACCATGGGTACTAGTCTCAAAGATGGATGCCAAACAGGACTAATTCCCAATGTCATGAATTCTTTGTACAGCAAGTTTGAAACTCTGAAGCATGAGATTGAATGCCAATTGCATGTTTCCTTCATTGAGGTTCATCCAATGATTCTATCTTGTTAATCATATTTATAGACTGTCAAGAGTCACACCCGCGATGATCCTGAATGTCAGTCTATTTATAGGTATTAGGTTTGAAGACAATTGACTTGTGGGTCATTTTCAAACTTAAAATTACTATCTGTCATCAACATTCATCATTGATTGGCGAGTGAATCTTGCAATCAAGTGCCCTTCTGCCTTTGTACTTGAGGTCCCATCTCCGTCCCCCAAGGAAAACTTTGCACACCTTGGAATAAAATATCCATGTTGATAAGAGTGGTATATGTCACAATCCTAATGGCATAATTAAAGATACATTTGAGAAGCCATGATGAGATTAACATCATTGACACCTGGTTGTTGATACAAAAAGTCCATGCAGATCAACTGCTTATAAGTAATTCAAACATCTTCAAAAAAAATTTTTGGCTGAAATAACATTTGAAATTCTATAGGCAAAATGTGTTTTTGGGTGGTCAACAAAAGATGTCTGGTCCCAAGCTGCATATTGGCTAAATAATTTGAACATTGACATTGATACGTTGAGGGTCCAACTAAAGTGGATTGTAATTTCCACAGACTGTTTGACTATCTAAAAAACTTTGAGGAGCTGAAGATGTCTGTCACTAAGATTTTACATCCTAGACCACCTCCCTTAAACCTCATTTAGTTATTAAGTTTCTGGTTTATATGGACATCTGTTCATTATTACACTCGATTATTATATATAGCATCATGTAGTATTCAAGTGTTTGTAACATGTATAGCCATAATATTTTCATGTGAAGATACACAAAGAAGAGGTACGGGACTTGCTAGATCCCATTTCTGCTAAAAACCTAGAGACAGCAAATGGACATGCGGGAAAAGTAACTATACCTGGCAAACCTCCAATACAGATTCGTGAAACATCAAATGGCATAATTACGCTTGTAGGATCTACTGAATGCAGTGTCAAAACACTTAAAGAAATGGCTAACTGTCTGGAGCAAGGATCACTGAACAGGGCAACTGGGAGCACAAACATGAACAATCAATCAAGGTGGATTTTTGCAAAATGTATTTTGTTTTATTTCTTCCTTGCAGAGAATATTGATCCGTTTAATGGTACTGGTATCTGCTAATAAGAGTTAGAATATATAGGTTTTTTGTATCAATTATATTCCTCATTTAGCTTGGAATTTACATGGTAATAGAATTAGTTGTCTTACCTAAAATAGGATTTGTAACTTGTGTAAATATGATTGAGTAGATGAATGAAATCATTCAGAAATTTCTTGATTATAAGGGGTAGAAAAGGCACATCCTTTTACTCCTATACTAATAATCCATAATTAACATTTCTTAAAACAGAAAGTTATTGAGACATTCAAACTATTGAAGAGTGAATTTATGACCTCTTACTGTGACTCTTGTTCTTACTGCCAANTATACTAATAATCCATAATTAACATTTCTTAAAACAGAAATTTATTTTGACATTCAAACTATTGAAGAGTGAATTTATGACCTCTTAATGTGACTCTTGTTCTTACTGCCGAATAGCATCAACAAAATGGTTGACTTCATGTTTTTTTTTTCTGAAATAATGGTTTATTTATATATATTTTACGTCAAGAATAGGATGAAAGGTGAGTTAATTTTTGGGAAGTCGTTCAACTGAGAAAGAAGCTTTCTCAGACTTGTGAGCAACTTCTGCTTGAATTCATGAATTCGTTAAAAAATTGTAGGCTTTCAAGTGGAAGAAAATAGAAATTTAAGTGAATTTTTTTTAGTGGATTATCTCTAACCATTGGATCCAGAATCTTCTGCAATAGGTATAACTTGACATGGGTGTTGTGTTATAATTTTATATAATACATACTTTATCCATGATAGACTTTTGCTTGACAAAGTCATTGTTCAAACTTAAGTCATGCCCAGAGGACCTGCAAATTCTTTGCCTATTTTACAACAATTGTTAGATATGTCTGAAAAAATATCTAATAGTGAATTGTTACTTCTAATTTTGTCTCAAGGTACTATAGAGTAATAATGACTCCTCTCTCTCTCTCTCTCTCTCTCAGTCGCTCTCATGCCATCTTCACCATCACAATGGAGCAGACGCGTAAGCTTTATCCAGGTACTTTCGTCAGTGGTAATCCGAACGACAGCATGACTGAAGAGTATCTTTGTTCCAAGTTACATTTGGTGGACCTTGCTGGATCAGAGCGCGCCAAAAGAACAGGCTCTGATGGTATCCGTTTTAAGGAAGGTAGGTAGAATGGCATATTCATGGTTGTTGCTTCATAGATGCTTTTTTGTTCATAACCAATTTGCGCAAGATGACTTTAATCAGGAGTTCACATCAATAAGGGCCTTCTTGCACTTGGTAATGTTATTAGTGCACTTGGTGATGAAAAGAAGCGGAAAGAAGGCATTCATGTACCATATAGGGACAGTAAACTTACTCGGCTATTGCAGGTTTGGCACGCCTTTCAGTTTCAAGGTTAAGGGTGTTGGAATTGTTGTACAATATTTTTCATAAAGAATTTATAACTATTTAGATGATCAACTTATTTCTTAGCTTAATATACTCAAAGCTCCAAACGACAACTTTGAGGTATTATTATTGTTATTCAAAGAAGACATTACATTAATCAAATGAAAGATGACATTCATCATTGTTTGGAATAATTGTAACTTACCTCTAAATGTCATACTTGGTTGATGGTTTAACTTATTTGGGAGAATTTCACAATGACATAAGGCAGTAGACATAGAAGCTACACATCATTTTCTTTTCTGTCTGAGATATTCCCTTACAATTCTTGATTAAATAATTTTCTCCTCCCATTTTGTGTGTTTAATTGTTGAGCTTTCATTTGTTTCATAAACCTAATCCCGTGAAAATTGACAGGATTCTTTGGGTGGCAACAGCAGAACAGTAATGATAGGTAATATTTATTTCAATAGGTTTTCCCTGGGAAAGATCTAAAACCATTCTATATCTACTTAAATTTTATGCAAGTGCTGTCTTTCTTCTTCATCACAGTCTTCAAAGATATGGATAAATACATTCCCATGAACTAGCAGACTCATCGTGTTTATACTTACAAATTTAGTAGCTTATTTTCCAGCCTGCATTAGTCCTGCCGATATAAATGCTGAAGAAACCCTTAACACACTCAAATATGCCAATCGTGCTCGGAATATCCAGAATAAGCCCGTTGTAAGTTACTGGAGTAGTCCTTGCTCTCTGCCCCTCCCCCCTTCCCTCCTTCTCGTCTCTTCCTCCATCTCCCTCTTCTTGTTTGTGATCCGACATTTTGACCATGTTTAGATAGATAATACTTTTTTCCCGAAGTTATCATATTGAACTCATTTGGTTATTGTTGACCAGATTAACAGAGATCCAATAACCAATGAAATACTGAAGATGCGCCAACAACTAGAGTATTTTCAAGCAGAACTCTCTTCACGTGGCAGAGTAGCTTACTCTGAAATACATGTACAGTAATATTTGTATTTAGGAAAACTATTAAATTATGAAATGTATCGAGTACGAAGTTTCCACATATTTCAATTTTAAAAAGTTCCTTCTCATTCATATTTTTAATAACTGTGCATTTTTGTCTTACCTATAAATTCTAGCGTTATATTGAAAAGCAAGAACGATACAATTACATACAAAGCATTACCTGTTGGACTAGTGAAGATTGAGCTTGGACGAAAAGAGGATCATTGATATTTGTATTGAAATTTGGATTGTATTATAGGCTTATACATATCTAATAACTTTATATCACTTCTTTTGATTTATATTGGGAATCTCTCTCCAATGATCAATAACCAAAATCAAAGTATGATAAAGAAGATATAGAATATTGGTTATTCAAAATATTGATTTTGAAACATGGAGCAAGTATTCCATCTAAATTATTAATCATAAGAGATTTAGCTCAATTTGAAATTTCTGATATACAGTTTAAGAAATTACCCAGGAGATCTTAACTAGAGATAATGGTGCAGGTTCTCAAGGACAGGGTTGCTTGGCTTGAGGCTATTAAAGAGGAGCTGTGTCAGAAACTTGACGAGTACCGCAATGGAGGCAGTGCTTTCGAGCCTAGCGAGGCTGATGCTGTAGTATGAGATGGATCATTGATATAATAAATTGTTGAAATGAAAACCGGCTAATATCACATATATAGATGTATCTGAATGCTTGTTAAAGCAAGTAAACTTGTTATCTTATTTTCCATGCGGCAAAACTCTGATTTTCCAGGTTGGCAGCAAGTTTCCAGTAAAAAGTGAAGGACTGAAAAGGGAATTGCAAACTATGGAATCACCTGATTACCAAATGAGTGAAAACAGTATGTTACTCTGGGATGGAACTAACTTCCAAATATTTTTCCTAATCAATGAATCAGCAGTCACTTGACTTACTTTCAATTGAAGACTTAAACTTCATTTCCAGGAAGCATGCCCATATTTCATTAGGAGTTGATTACACGCATTCAGGTCTCTTGGCTGTGCTTGCAGGTGCTTCCGGAGATATTGATGAAGATATGACAAAAGAGCTGGAACATACCCATTTGCAGAACACTATGGATAGAGAATTAAACAAGTTAAATAGGCAGTTAGAGCAGAAAGAGGTACTCAGAATTCTTGAATGTATTTCGATCTCTTTGGGAACCAGGACATCAATTTTTTTTTGGAATTGTCACATGTTTTTATCTTGTTCATAGTCGTCTTCTGTGTCAAAACTATAAATTTTTATGTTTCTCTGTTTATTTCTGTCCAAATTTTTTATTCCACCACTAGGGTGAAACGTTTATCAAAATAGAAATGCAAGAAGTGTGACTTTTTAGGCGGGCTAGGCCAGACCTCCAGTAGAAAGGCAACAAACTCTGATTGACTCCAACTTTGTCCAACTTTTTAATTAACTCTCTTCCTTCTTTTGGGAGTAAATAACCTTGTATTTATGGGTGAGCTATTGGGAGATGGAGCATCCCATGGTCTCTCTTCACTTATGGTCGACTGCTCTCTGTAAGTGGTGTTAATGAAGGGACAATTCCTCAGACTAATGTTGGGCTTGTCACCTTGTACTTGAAATGGGCATAGCTGGATAATTCCTAAGGCCTAAGGGAGTTGGATTTTATCTCTTGTTTTTTGTTGCTTTCCTGCACAACGTTCTTTAATTTTCTGTTCAATTCATACCATACAGGTCAGCCTTTGGCTCCCCTAATCATGGACTCGGCCTTCTCGGAGCTTGTGCATTCTTGAGCATGACCCCTCATTTCGGGGGGTCAGCTGTGGCCTTTGACCTCTGGCAATGACCTTGCTGAACATTTGTGGGACCTTGATTTTTCACATGAATTATGACATGCATATTTCTTAGGTGTAATAGGCTGAGCTAATCTCTGCCGAGCTCGTTGCCTTTGTATCATGACAATTATTATACAGTAGTGGGCTGGTCAGCTACAATAGTTATTATTGCGCTATTCATCCCTTAGACAAACACCTTGCGGTTATGACAGGGTGTGGCACGTCTCAGTGTGGGCCTAGACTGTGCCATGTTATGTTAAGAGTGTTACAGTCTTCATGGAAGGTCATGATGATCGTAAATTGATTATTTGTTTCATTAATGACATGGTGTTCAAATAACTAAAGATACGTTATCAATTATCACCATCTCACATATTTTCATTCTTCTTTTTTCTTTTGGGATGCAACATGCATTACCTTATGTTGCATAAGAAAATTTCCAGCTTTCTTTATGTGGAGGAGGTTGATGCTTCATTTCTATATATTTATAATCTAACCTTATATAACATTTTTTGGTAACTTGGCCTTGTAGAAAAAGAAAATGCCCTGTATGGAAACCTCTATTGATAGACTACCTAAAGAATGCAACGACTCTTTTTGGTGTTTCTATAAGACCTTGCATTGCATCTTGCAGTCTGAAATGAAACATTTTGGAGGCTATGGCACCCTGCTGGCTCTGAAGCAACACTTTGGAAAGAAAATTATGGAACTTGAAGCAGAAAAAAGGACTGTGCAGGTTTAAATCTACAAAAGAAAATTGTTGTGTTTATATAATTTTGCAACTTTTAATATTCAAGTTCTCTTGTTACCTATTTAATGAATGCAGAAAGATAGGGATCGACTGTTGACAGAAGTTGAAAGCCTTACGGCCAATTATGATGGACAAGGACAAAAAATGCAAGACATGCATGCCCAGAAACTAAAATCCCTTGAAACACAGGTTTTCGGTCATTCTGCTTTTGCAAAGATATTATATCCTTACGTATTTAAGTGACAGATTAATTGTTATGAATTTGTCATTTTCTTAAGAAGTTCACATTATGTACACATCAGATACAAGATCTCAAAAAGAAACAAGAAAATCAGTTCCAACTTTTAAAGGAGAAGCAGAAGAGTGATGAAGCAACAAAAAAATTACAAGACGAAATACAATGCATCAAGGCACAAAAGGTTACGTTAAGCTTGTTTGCTCACAAAATTTCCATCTTATTTATGGCATATAGTGCTAATACTTTCTAGCACATTAGGTTAAATTGCAACAAAAGATGAAACAAGAGGCTGAACAATTTCGAATGTGGAAAGCATCTCGTGAAAAGGAATTGCTGCAGGTACTATCTTCATTACTCTCCACAATTTCATGTAACACCCCAATTTTTTATAATTGCTGCAGGTACTATCTTCATTACTCTCCACAATTTCATGTAACACCCCAATTTTTTATAAACCTTGTAGTGTTACCAAAACTTGCTTTTCTTTATGTTAAATGCGGAAATGATAAAAATAAATTTCTTTATACAAAAAAATTATTGGAATATCCATAAAATTAAACCAAAATATGGAAATCGTATCTTAAAAAAATCATAACCATCTAACTAATTAAATAACATGTCTTTCAACGAATTAAACTAACTAATAAATTGAAAGACAAAAAACTTAATGTTTATTTTTCTTCAATCCACTTGACAGCCCACATTACCATCCTGCCACAAATCTAAATTGACCCGAACTAATCTGTAAATTATTGTAAGAGTGAGTATTTAAAAATATTCAGTAAAAAACGTGCAGTTTCCATATACAATTATATAACAATAAAATCTACGTTTCATACCACTCTTCTCTTATGGAATATATCGATGACCAAGCGAAACATCCATATTAAGTCATCTTGAATTCCCGAAGGATTTCATATCTCTTTATAAAGAACTCAAAGGTCCGCTGGCAATTCATGCATATTTAATTGAATACATGAAAGTATAAGGAAACAACACACTTTCACATAAGTATCTTATTTCGATAGATTAAATGAACTTTTGAAAGAAATCCCGAATGAACATTCTAATTTTTCTAACTTTCTCGATTGCGTCAACAATATCATGAATGGCTTTCTGCGTTT
This sequence comes from Fraxinus platypoda, assembly GCA_903798405.1. NCBI lineage: Eukaryota > Viridiplantae > Streptophyta > Magnoliopsida > Lamiales > Oleaceae > Fraxinus > Fraxinus platypoda. Next base: position 12,750 of record CAIGRT010091352.1, read on the forward strand.
TCGAATTATATTCTCTCTCTTTCTCTTTGACTTTTATATATATATATATTATGTTATGAATTTTTGTTGACTTCGTGGGTATTTATAGGGCCAACAATATTCACAAATTGAGTTTGGTGAAATTAGAAGTGAAGCCGCGCTGTACAAGGAATTGGCTAATAATGGCTTTCCAAAATTTGGATTAGAATTTGAGTTTGGAATAATATCAAATACATTGTTTTCTAGTCAAACAGTAAAACAAATCACGTGTAATTTGGCTGAAGGATTAAGTTAGATTATAATTTACCTTTATCCTAATAAAATAAAAAGATGTTTTATATCCATCTAAATATACACGTGGCTGCCAACACTTTTAAAGTCAATATTCAATTTAATCAAATACTAACTAATGACAACTTCTTCAAATTTCAATATTTTGGGGCTAACTTAGTCGAATTAACTTTTTCTCGAGTCGAAGACTTCTAATTAATTACAAGCTACAAAAAGAGTAAATATTGATATATTGAAACTTACTCTATCAAAATCTAATTATTTGACCCAAAAATAATAAAAATTAATACGTATTTCACTTTAGTCCCTCAACTTCCAAAATGTAAAAAACATAGCATCTGTCAAATAATTTTATTCAACAAAATTTTCGGGGCATTACATTTCATATATTTGTTATGCTTTCGTCATTGCAGTTCAAGGTTGATTTGGATATGCCAGACTTTTGTGATTCTAACACATCTTGATTTGTATCTTGTAGCAAGCCATAAGGCTATATGTTAAAAATAATTTTATCTGGAAAAAAAATTATTTTGGATGCTCAAGTACTTGAAGTGTAAATCCAAATACAGATACACAAGCATGGTAATATTAACAGACAATCTCCAAGAGTATAACTTAAAATTATGCTACAATGTCTTTCTACTTTCTTCTATCAGCTAAGTCTCTTTAAGTCACAAGAAAATGTTAAATACAGCTATAGGTAGTTCAAGCTTCTCTTCGTTTCATATATAAGCCTCAAAATTTTTTTAGGTTTTCACTTGTTTATTTTTCGAGCTAAGCTTGAATTAAATTTTAATGAGACAGATATGTGCCAAGTTTAAGCATCTTGGTAAATTTACATTGTAGTTGATAGTTTTTAACTAAGTTAGCCTAGCTTGAATCAGTTGAAAGAAGTTGGCATAAGTCAATACTGGCTTGTTTCAACTTGATAGCTGATCTTGAATGAGCTATAGTATCCTTATCTGTGCATTGCCCACCAGATACGGAACTTCCACTTCCAAACGTTATGTGTGGCTTTCTAGTCAGTACATTCCATAAAGGATTTTAAGGGAAGGCTGGATCAATTTAGCAATATTCAGAATCTTCACTTAGAACTGACTTCATTAGGGTTTTTATAACTTAGTACTGCAAATACTTATGGTTTCTTCCTTGATATAATATGTGGTGCGGAAGCGTTATGAAATTCTTATAATAAGAATTAAAAATCAGAATTATATTGGAATAATCTTGTTTTGTATTGATATATGATTGATTGTCTTGAAAAGTGTACAATACTCCTATATTTATATGCAAAATTATCCCTAATCATATTAATAAAAGGAACCAAAATAAGGAAACTAATAAAATCTTAATCTAATTAAAAATCATATTCTAATCAATAAATAAAAGAAATCATATTCTAAACAAGAAATAAAAATAAAAAGATAAAATATATTAGAACTAGAAAAGATAAATCACAATTGTAGTTGAAAACTATTAATCATGATTATGTACTACATCAATATGTACAAGTATTTTCATACTTATCAATTCCGTACCGCATAATCATACACTTTTGTATTGTTCTTTTGCGGTGTCAATGAGGCATTGTCAGGTCAACTGTTATTAACCATTTCCGGTGAAAGGGGCTCAGGATTGCTATAATACCCAAGAGAACAGTATATAACATAAGGTTTATGTTTATGCTGTAATTTTATAGGGAATATTTATCTTATCTTAATTAATGAAACATAATGGGAGATATTATTGAAAATACATTACATTTTTTGCTACTATGAAACTTCACCTTTTGAATAATTATTATAGGCTCCCTTACAGTGAAACAAATAGTCTATTTAACAGGAAACGAGAGCCACTTGTGAGAAAATATAGACTTTAGCTAAATCCTACAGCTTATAAATATGGATCTCCTTCGACCAAATAGGACAAAAGAAGTTTCCAAACTTTGCTACTGAATACGACACGAGTATATGTTATTAATATAGTTACGAAAAATTTCAGTTTTACCAATATTTCTGGTGTATAGTTACACGTATAGTGATACTATATATCTTTTATTTTCATCTATCTAATTGTCCCTGGATACAATCATTTTGAAACAGTTAAGGAAGCAAGGGAGAAGAAATGAGTATGACAAGCATAAACTGCAGGCGTTGAATCAGCGTCAGAAAATGGTGGGGCTCTTCTTCTCTACCTCCACATCAGTAGATTCCCAATCTTTTCATTTTACCTTTTTCAGAAATTTCAGAAAATGTATATTGGATAGAAATCTTTTCCAGGGATTGAGATTAATGATCTGTCCACAGATTGCATAGAATGGTAATTCAAATTTTCTTTTTATGTATTTGTTTCTTTTATAAATATATCATTCGAGACTCTTAGAAATGATCCATTATTTTCTCATCTATTAAATAATCAAAAATTTGATTTAAGTTTATCAGACTTGTAAATATACCATGAACCAATGCAATGGGACTTAGATAGTACATGTTTGAGAAACGTATAAATTAAAATTAAGCCCCTGTATGTCATCCATTTTCTCAAAACTTTCTTTTTTTCAAACTCATTTTTAACCACATATTTACACAATAAATATTTTGCACATAATCCAAAAAAATTTCCTACTTTTTAACCACACATTCTCCAAAAAATCACTATTCCAAAACTCATTTTCCCTTAAAAAAAAAAAACTTTTTTTGATGTTTGTCAAACAAAGACTAAGTGATTATAAGTTGTGGTCCTCGAAATGTGTGGATAATAAGTGGATAGAAGTTGTGGGTCCTACGAAATATATAGATAAAAATATATTTTGACCAGAAGTGATAATCACTTCCAAACAAGCTTCTAGTTATCGATTTTTCCATGCAAATTGTTTGTGCCGGAATGATCCTGCTGAATGTAATCTTAACTCCGTCGCTGGTTGTTACTAAAATATGACTGCTTTATTCGAGTCAAATTATATGAATGCTCCAGCTGTTGTTTCCTAACAGTAAAATTTCTGTTTTACGATAATTTGTTCTCCCTTAAATCAATTTCCATTTCTTCACTCATCAAAGACAGGTGTTTTATAGGAAGCATCCTTTTATGTGCTCAAGTATAAAAATGGACATTAATTGGATTGATCCTTAAATAATTATGTTTCAGGTTCTTCAGAGAAAGACAGAGGAGGCTGCAATGGCTACCAAAAGGTTGAAAGAGTTGCTAGAAGCTCGTCAATCTTCTGCTCGTGATAACTCAGGTAGGTGGGTTTTTATAATATGGTAACCCAGGTTTACTTTACATAACCATCTGGACAATGTCTGTTAATTCTAATTTTCATATTCACTTACAACAAAAGCAATTGGTAAAAACAGTCTCCCTTTGTAATGTTGACACTGATATTGCATTGTTTTCCAGTGACTGGCAATGTCAGTGGAATGAATGGGCAGAAGGTAATTTACTGTTCTCACGTAAAATGTCAATTCCTCCTAACTACTTGATTAAACCATGTGAACCTTTTATTTCAGAGCAATGAAAAATTCTTGCAACGTTGGCTTGATCAAGAACTGGAAGTTCAGGTGAATGTTCATGAAGTTCGTCACAAGTATGAGAAGCAGAGTCAAGTGTACGTTGTAGTAAACTTTTTATATTATGTTAATACACACAAGCACTGGTATTGTTGGTAAAGTCTTTGTTGGTTCATCTCCAGACAAGCTGCATTGGCAGAAGAGTTAGCTGTTTTGAGACAAGTTGATGAATTTGCTTCAAAGGATGTTAGCCATCCTCGAGAAAAAAATGGTCATTTTAGGTAAGACTATTTTTATTTTTGAAAATTCCATGTTTTTGCTGTTGTCTGGAGTTAAGTTATGGAAAACAATAATAGATTGAAATCTGACCTGCTTTTTTAATCTGCTTCTTAACTGTTCAGAGAATCTTCAATGTCAACAAATGCAAGAACGGCTAGAATTGCTTCTCTTCAAAACATGCTAAGTATTTCATCAAATTCTATTGTCGCAATGGCTTCACAGCTTTCAGAAGCAGAAGAACGAGAGCGGGCCTTCAACAGTCGTGGATGCTGGAACCAGCTACGTTCGATGGGAGATGCAAAATCCTTACTTCAGTATATGTTCAGTTCTCTTGGAGATGCAAGGTAGACCAAATGGTTTCCTACAAATAATGTCACCAGTCTTAAATTGCATTCTTTCTTTCTTTATTTCTCGGAATATAAAATTTTTCTGGCAGATTTGAGAAAACATACCTACCAGGGACGGATTTAGTTAGAAAAAAAAATTTATGTAAAAAAAAAAAATCATGTGTAATTTTTTTTTTTTTTACGTATTAGCCCGGCCTGTAATCTGGTCCTGGATTCGTCCCTGCACGTTATATAAATTTATTGGTGAATTTTAAATTATCGTTAACTCATCTTATATATTTATAACAAATTATCAAATTAATTGATTGTGTAATATTTTTCGGTTACAAATAACAAATTTTATAAGTCACAACTTATTTCACGATCACAAATTATCAAATTAATTGGTCACCACTTATTTATCGATAACGAAAACATAAATTATAGGCTACAATTACAACTTTAGTTACAAATCACACATTTTTAATTCATATTTTATTTATTGGTCACAATTTGTTCGTTTTATTGGTCACAATTGCTTAATAATTCTCACAACTACTCTTCATCCGACCCTTTTTAATTTGTCGCCTCACCACCATTCCTACCACTACCAGCATTACCAAATAACATCGATGTCACTGCATCACAACCACAGCACCACCACCACACGCACCACACAGAAATCAACACCATAATTCATCGCCATCGCCTCCAAACACTACACATGCCACACAGAGATTAGTACACATACATGGATTGCCCATTGCCACTACAGGTTTGTACACATGAAGCAGCAACCATACATGCAGAACCAACTCAAATCCACCACCTCTTCCATCTCTTTCACCTCTACCACACCATAGCCCCTTGCACTTTCAATACACCACAAATCAACTCCCAACTTCAACTACCACAAAATTTTTTTTTTTTAAAAAAAGAGAGAAAAAACCTAAATGTCGTTCATCTGCGGCGTCTGACCACACCATTGACGCCACCTATTAAAGCTATTATTAATCCAACCAAACTAGACAACAAGAATAGGGAATGACTCGAGTTGGCCACGCGTACAAATCCTTTTTTTTTTGTGTGGTTGAAGTTAATGGTGGTGGAGTTGGCATTAGTCGGACTAGGGGTTGAGTAAGAGACACAAATGTATATATTTGCGTTTGTAAATGTAGAGAGAGAATAGAAGATATTGAATGACTTGGGATGGGTGTGGTATGTAGGGTACAATGGAGTGGAGTGATAACCATGTGGTGCGTATTAATGAGGGAAATAGGGATACATGGGGTGGGTATGGTTTGTATGGAAATGTTCTCCTGTCCACGATGGGCAGAATAAAATTGCCCACCTGCTGATTCTCTCCAAATGTGAGAATCCAACGTTGGGTTCTCTCCGAGTGGACATTATAAGGCTTCCCACCGTGGGGAGGAGAACGGCTCTGATGGATTGTAATGAGAGTTGATATATTTATATATCTAAAAAAATTATAAAATATAACCTGCTTTTTTAAATTAAAAAAACTAATAACTAATTTTTGAAAGTGGAACTTAAAAAATCTGGTTTAAAGTAATTTTTTCTTAATTTTAAGCCAAAGCTTGTTCCTTTTGGCAAATTTGTGAACTTTTTAATAATAACTTTTTCAAAAGTTTTTACAAAGTACTGTAAGTTTTTGAATTTTTTTAAAAAAGAGAAACTTTTTTTTTTCTAGTTTTCGAAAGGATTTATAGCAGAACTCTCCTATAAACGTTTTCATGTGCGATATACAGTTTACCTATTAAAAATCGTAGAGAATCCCATATCTGAAATTTTTTGTGCGAAAAACCCTACTGTCAAATTTACCGTAAAAAAACAATAAAAAATGTCAAAATTATTAGAGAGGAAAAATTGCAATTTCAGTAACTAAATTTTTTATTTTTTTACAAATTAAATCAATTTTTTTATATGTGCTATTTACAATTCAAATATTTAAAACTTTATTTTCTACTCCACCCCACTACATCTTCTTTTCCTAAATAAAAAAAAACCAAGATTTAGAATATCAAATATTTGTAACGTCAATGAACATAAGCCTACACTGTACACACCACTTTCATTTTTCTTTTCTTCTTTATACCGAGATTCCTTTTTCTTTACATGAATATTTCTCAATACTAGTGGGGTTAATGTGCGTTGCACGTTAATTAGTTAATGTTAAAAATAAGTATACAAAGAAATGATAGAATCATGTGGATAGAGCATCGAGCGATACAGTTTGATGTGTAACTTTCAACATTTACTCCAATTTATGATTCCTTGATAATAAAATGAGTGATTTTTAAATATATCTTGAACAATTCAATTTAAAATTAATCCTATTTTGAATTCTTTCCACCTTCGAGTTTCATGAAGTCACACACCACCACTATAGGATTCATTTTTGAATGGGACAAATGGATATGGAATGAAAACTGTATTTTATTACTTTTCTATTACACAAATTATTGACGAAACAAAAATGAGTGAAAACAATATTAAAACAATCTAGCAACCAATTGGCTTTCTTTCCGTCACCAAAGATACATAAAAACATGGCTGATCAGGAAATATGCATGAAAAGTAATACGAAAAGTAGAAGATAAAGCATCTTATCGAGTTAATGAGATTATATATAATAGCAATCCATAAGAATCAAAATAAAAAGAATAACACAACACAATAATCAGTATCATTGTTTCTTTACTTACATAATGAAGCTGTTAGCAAATCAAATTATCACACTTATATGTATTAGTATGTGTGTATTTGGTCATTTAGTTATAAAGATTTTTACACGTGACAGAGATATTTTACAATTCAAAGTCAATAGATTTTTGGAAAAAATTCATATTTAAGGTGTATTCTTTACCACAATTCAAAAGTAAGGTAAATAGTTTAAAAATTCAAAAATCAGGTATTTATTTAATTAATTAAAAATATTTATTAAATAA
>CAIGRT010091365.1:0-12550 GCA_903798405.1 Fraxinus platypoda
GTAGAAGGGCAAAGATAATTAAAAAAGAAAAAAGAAAAAGGGAGTTTGCACCAGCCGGGAATCGAACCCGGGTCTGTACCGTGGCAGGGTACTATTCTACCACTAGACCACTGGTGCTTCTTGCTGATTGAGGAGCTATATAATTGTTATATTTCTATAAATAAATCTAAAATATTACGACTCTACTGGCTACCGATAACAAATAAATCATCTTTCAATAGTTATTGTAGAATTCAAGAAAACTAAAACTAAGTTCATCATGAAACTCGTTCACTAGCTTAAAAGAATGTTTGACGTGAAGTCTTGACAGTATAATATATAAGATTTTGATTTTGATTTTTCTAATAGTTTTTTGATATTGTCAATGCACCTTACCAAATTTAGTTTAAAAGTGTTCAAGTTGTATTACATTTTGACATTTCATCTTGCTTCACGTACACATCCCAATTTTGAATCAACCTTAGATATTGCTTCAATGGTCTTTTAACACTCGATTCCGAATTTTCAGACAAAGAAGTATATCTAAGTTTTCTTTGCTATTCATTGCTAAATACTTCTAGGAAAGACTAGAGTGATCCTTAATATTTACCGTGAGCTCTTGAGGCTCTTATCAGAAGGATGCTAGATCAATGAACCATCTAAATCACGTTCTCTTGAAAAACTAAAGTTGTCAATAAACCGTAGGATAAAATCAATGAATGCTCATTTAAACTTTAACTGAATTACTACTTACTCGTCGAATTTTAAAAGATTTCTCAATGCTCACCTATCTATCAACATAGTTCTCGCCCTTCCAATAGTTAAGAATCCAGTGCTATCTCTTGAAGAAAAAATTATTGTGGCAGACAGGAATCCATGATGGCGTGTAATTAAATTTGTCCACCTGAGACAAAACACCCCACTCCAAATTTCACTAAACACAACGTTGAATGGACAAAAGAAAACACAACTTAGCAAGATTCCAAATCAGATTTCACTTTCTTTTCCTACCTTTCTCCATCGTAACCCACCGTAAATCCAACCAAAATCCTAAGTTTACTGTGGCATAGCTAGGAATGAATTTGACCCAATAGCTTGTTTCTTTATAAATTGAGTGTCTGCAAATTGTTTAGATTTCCAAACTTGATGAAATCTTTCCACTATTATTGGAGAAGTATATATTAGTAATAGTGGTGATATGTCGAATACTTGCTAGTAGCTTTCCAGTGAACTTTGTTTCTCCTTTTCAAAGTCGTGTTTGGACAAATAATCAAAGTTGTGTTTTTTTGTGTCGAGGGTTTTACCTGATGAGGGATAATTTCACGTCATCTGCTACCAACAAGGATTTTTGTGAGCCACGTGGTCTTTTCCGTCAAGAGATGGAGACAAATTCTTGTCGAGTGGTGGATGAAAAACACGTTGATAGATGGGTGAGCATTGAAAATCCTTTCAAGTTCGATAAGTAAGTAGTAACCTGATTAAAGTTTAATGAACATTCATCGATTTTGCCCCCACAAATGTATCAACATTCTCATCTATGTTTCCTTCGTGTAGAGCACAATGTAAGCTTGTTCAATGTAAATCGAAACCAGAAACGCCCTACTAATAATTATAGATGATCGTATAATAATTTCATAAAATTCCCATTTTGACTTAGATGCATATCCTCCCATAAAATAATTCATTGTAACATTTATTTATCCGTGTGATATATTTTAATCTTTTCAGTACACGCCCTTCAAGTCTCATAATTGATTATCAAACCTAAGATGCCGAGATAATCAACGTTTGATATAATATTGTTATTTATTCGATATTCTATCTTAGATTATTACTTCTAACAATGTACCCTTCTAATTTCAGTCTCATCAACTAAAGCTAAAACAAGCCCGTGACAAACACCATTCGGGAAGCAATGGAACGAAATTATTTCATATTTTTCAAAAGGAAGCAAGCACTCAATTATCTATAATATATTAAATATCACTTTAAGTGAAAATAATTTTTTGGACGATTATAGTCCTACTACAATTCAATTATTTTAATAATACCTTACTTTTTATTTTTCATTATGTATTTAATTTACAAACTATAATACATAATACAAAATTCTCTGTTATTAATTCTCAATTAATTAATATTCACATTTATTTAATTAATATTAATTTCAATTTCAATTTCAAATTCACATCCATGTCTTTATTGTCAATTGAGTTGTTGTTAATTCTCAATTAATTAAAATTCACATTCAATTAATATTAATTAGAATTTTACATTCAATAATGCAATTCATTATTCACGTTTATATATGCTAATTGCATCCGGTTTCACTTAATCGAAAATTAAATTATATTCATTTAGTATAAATGATTTAACATTCAATGTCACGTATATATTCTTTGATATTAATTCTAAATTAATTAACATTCACATTAATTCATGTATCGTATTTACCATGTATCTTNTCACATTAATTCATGTATCGTATTTACCATGTATCTTCATTTATGCATTTACTTGTAATTCTAATACCCATGTTCAAGTATGCATTTCACTATTTACGTACATGTATAATAATTAATTTTTTTTTTTAGGGGCTTACATTTATCTCATAATTAGATCAAAATGGTGAATAAAGAGTCAAATATTACTTTCATAGCACTTATAAAGTATTTCAGAATAAAGTGTAAAACACTTTCTATTAGGTTATTTGCCATATAGTATATTTTACTATGATAAAACAATAATTTATGATAAATAAATTGTGGTTTTATTTATTTAATGCATTTATTTATTATTGAGCATGAAAATTAAAGTGATTTCTGATCACTTATGATAATATAAGTTGGGTACTTGCGTCGAGAAGTATAATGTGACACAACTTACATTTTGATTATAAATAATTTGTTTACAACCAATGTATAAAGGTTGACACTTTGTACTAGAAAGTTGTAATGTCGATCGATTTACTATTCGGGTTTGTAATTTATCCTTATCACAGAAATAGTTAAAGGTGATACTAGTGCACTTGGAATGTATTGAACAGATCACGTGTCAAGTTTAATTCTATAACATGATCGTGCGAAGAATTAAATTCCACTTGATCGCTGTGTTTTTCATTTAAATCCATTGACATGATTATGTATACATTTTCGTGATTTTAATAGTTCTTTGATTCACCAATGAGTTAGATCAATTTGATTGATCAAATATCTCGGTGAGTTGGAAAATTGAGAATGAGGAAGTAGAGAATATGAATTCGTATTGGGAACCGTCGCTTTGAAAAATGGGTAGAGTAACTACTTAAGTATTTTCTGTTGAACGGTTAAAATTCGAGCTCAATGTTTAGCGACGGCCAAATTTCGACATCCATGATTAGTTCACAGGACCGTTAAAGAAATTGTACTTAAGTTAGTGAGAATAATTAGAGGGGCAAAAATATCATTTATGCTCGTACCTAATTATCGAATCTCAGGCGAATAAAATACATATACGATAGGTCAAGATGAAAGTATTACAGATTTATTGGTTCATGTGATCTTATATATTTCAAAAGTTTAGTCTTTTGCCTTTAGTGGAAAAGTAAAAAAAACTAATAATTAGATTGAGTGGTCTAGGATCGACTAGACATGATCTAATTATTGAAATTTGGATAATATATGTTCGATCAAGTTCCTGTGGTAGCTCTATAAATTATTGAGACTTAATTACAGTAATTATAACAGTTTTGGACTCAATTGTAATTACAATAAAGTTTTGCACTTAGTTATGACTGCTATAAAAGTTGGAAACTTAATTATAATTGTAACTGAAGTTATAGGATTACACATATAATTAAATATGAACTAATTAAACTTGGACTTTAATTAAAATTCTTATTTGAATGTGGAATTCTTATTGTACATGGATTGGAGCATTTCTATCTCTATTAATAGAGACTAGATGGATCAAGAAATTCTACAACAATCATAATACATAATTCTCTAGTGTTCAAATTTTGTGAGAGAGAGAAAATAAGGAGGTGTTTGATCCACATTATTGAGGGAAGCATATATTTTAAATAGTGATGTGATGAAAAATATGTGATTAAGAAATAAGGAAAAATTTTGGATGTGAGGGAAAATATTATTATTTTGAAGAATGCGTTGTTGAAAATGAATTTTGAACGAAAAGGAATCAAATGGGGTATAAATATTTTTCCTACTTCATTCAATTGTTCAGACTAAGAAAATGTTTCCTAATTTAATTAAAAGAATATATCCACCCACCAGTATAGTCTTGCTTTTGAAGAATACCATAGAAAACTTGAAGGTTTTAAAGTATCAAGTTCTTGAAATTAAAAATGGATAGAAGCTCATGATTTAAAAAATTGAAAGTTCGTAATTCAAAATTAATTTAACCATTGATTTTAGAAAAACATTTGAATACCTAATTTTTGATATAACATACATATGAACATCTAAACGATCTTGTTTCTTGAATTCAAAAAAAAAACTTACGGGTAATTCTGGTTCCGCATTCCAACAACTCTTGACTAGTAGAAATAAAACCACCAAAATTATTCAATCTCAACTTTATTTGAAAGAGTTCGATTTAACTAGACGAGCATTTTCGACGGATGCATCAGTAGAGTTCATTAAAGTACCGAAATATTACATAATAAACAGCTAAATGTCTTGATACGCCATTACTCGATCTTACCCTGTCCTGAAAATTGATCCAAGATGCAGACAGTACAAAGGGGATTGAGCAAGAAAACTACAGAACTACAAATGTAAAATGCCGCAATTATCTAGCCCTCATGAACACGATGTTGTCTTAAGTCCTCGTTTTCTTTAGTTAAGATCTCAATACGGGACTGAAGAAAATTGATCATCGCTTGGGCCCTCATCACTTCGATTTTCAGTGTTTCCCTCTCCATGGAGACATTCAAGATCCCGTTCTCCAAATTGCTGATAAATTTCAAATATCCGGGAGGCACAGACTTCTCAAGGTTAGAGGAATCGAAGGTAAGCAGGTTGACTGGATTATTCTCTTTAGGTTCTACAGGTTCTAACAAAGGAAATTCCAGAAGTGCAGGTGAAAAATTTGTCGTCATCATCATTGTCGAGGGATCATGGCTTGTCGTGGTTGAATCTTCCGATCCATTTGCATGGCTTGAGTTAGGATCATCATGCTTTGATCTTTTGCTTTGAGATAAAGAAAGTGGTTCGGGATCTTCTTCAGATCTCTCCCTCTTGCAAGCAAACGAAAGACTCTGCAGCTCAATTTGATTCTCGACTTGGGGAGGAGCCATGCTGAGAGGATGAGCATCCTGTAACAAATTTGAGTGAGTTGAAATATGACGAAATATAGAATTCCCATAGCGGAGCCAAGTTTGAATGCATTAAGAAATGTATAATATTTCGAAAAGCTATTGACAACAGTGGTATAACCAAAGAATGATAATATTAACAGGAGAATCTAACATTATGTACGGCAGAGTTTATACTAACAGCACTCAAAAGTCGCCTACATAATTATCAGTAAAAGGTATGGCTGTACGCTCACTTTCTCAGATCAATAAAGAGCTAAATAATTGTAGAATGAAAATAAGCAGCAGCAACATATTACTCCTAAATTTTCTAAGAAATTCAAGTCCGGAATTGATTAACTTTGCATCCAGGCAAGATGCCTGATGGTTGCAGCAAATTTGCCAATTCAGTCCATAAAGGTATATTTGGAATCAAACACGAAAAAATGACAGTTTGTTTCTTAATATTTATCTATCTTATCAATTTTGTTAACAGACATTTTAGGCACTTTCCAAGAGCCCAACAGCAAAGCAAAAGCAAGGCTGATTTTATCATTTCCACAATGTCTTTTTCATTTTTCCTAGCGCTGCTAGATCAAACAAGGAATACACCACTTTCCGCTCAAGCAAACAGAAGCCTAACTGGAAAGAACGTAATCACTTCAGAGGTGATAGAATTTGTGGTTACTGGTTTGAGATCATCACCCGTTTGACAACCATTAGTTCAAAACTCTTTAATTATCACACTTATTTTCAACCACAAATATACACAATGAAATATTTTAGACATAAACCCAAAACTTTTCCCTATTTTTTAACCATACATTCTCGAAAAAATCATTATTCAAAACTCCATTTTCTCTAAATAATGGTCATCAAAAAGGGGCCAAATGGTTTCATTTTACTGTCCAAGTTCTTATCACAATAATCAAGCTATAAACAAGAATGTATAGGATACTTGCTGCCCATGAATCAACAAGTTACAAGTATCTATCACTGAACCCACACCTTACTCATATAGAATCAATTGTACATAATATCAACTTCCAAATAAAGAAGCACCACACAGTCTCTTCCACAGTTAGCACATTCAAGATACAACAAAACTACTTGCTAGTAGTGATAATAGACTGACAAGACATACTTCAAGCTCCCATACATGTATGAAGAGAATCCTATGGAATATTTCATCCTGTGGTTCACAAAAACAAAGTATAAAGTGGTATGCGTATTCCACCTCAAAGTAGAGGTATCCCCGTCATGTTCCCCTCGTGCATTGGGAAAAGAACTAGTGACGTAGAACTTGACAGAAAAAAGGTACTCAAGGGAGCTTTATATATCGGAACTTGATAAAATATAAAAACCTTAATCAATTAAAAATAATCAACAAAATCTTAAGTTAATCATATCTAATTTAAATCAAACTCCACAGTTAGTCTTATTAGTCTTATTTTTGATTCTCCATCAACTAGTATTACAGAAAGGTATGGCGGTGTTCTCCCAACCTTCTCAGAGGAGGCTACCGGTCCATAGACTCGGAGGACGAGTTAAAACTGGAAGTCTACAAAGTGTTATTACCACATTTGAAAGTTGAGTTTAAATACATTTTCTATGTAGTTGTTGCAGAAAAAAAATACACATCCACTGAACTGTACTATGACTCCATGACAAAAGTTTCTTTTTTTTTTCCATCTTAAAATTTAGAGTACAACTTAATACTTCCAATAGTAGCAAAACATGATGCACAATAACTTGGCAAATATATATTTGCAATTCAATATAGGCATAGCTCATTTGTCCTGGTTCTTATTGGTTGCACTGAAAAGAAACAACAAGGTAGCATGGCAAAATATTTAATGACGTCATTGAATACAAAATTTCAATGAAATTTGAAAAAAGGTTATATGCACAAAGGAAATTACAGGATAAAAAATATTGGAAACGAAGATGATAAACATTATGGAAAGAGACAGCAAATAAACCTGATTAAGGTGATTGCCCTCGACCCGCGCTTCATCACCATTGGGCATATCATCTTCAGCCTCTACACCAGGAACCACAAGGGCAGTATCATCATCCCATTCCTCCTCAACAAAAGGCGCATATCTATCCCCATTAGGTGGTCCTAAACCACTCTTCTGAAAGATTCTACAGAGCACAAACGCATCCTTTTCCCACATAAAAAAACAAAGAAGAATTTCTTTTAAGATTCATAGCTTTCAAAAAAGAAAAAGAAATATGCACCAACTTTAAATTCTAAAACAACCACCCACACCTGTGCTACTCTAGCCCTTTCTAATTCTGCATCGCAAAGCCTGTACTCATGCATTACCCAATTTGTTCTCTTTCCATCAGGTGCTCGTCCGCTATGGAAAACAAGGGTTTTCTTCATTCCAATCGTTTGGTATTTATGGCGCACAGGGCGATCCTTTCCAGTTGCTTTCCAGTACCCTTTACCAGTGGCACGATTCAGCCGAGACCCATTGCCGTATTTTCTGTCCACAGGGCTGAAAAAGTACCATTCTAGATCTCTACTCTTCAGGGATGCATAATCTTCATGGCAAAAATCACGAGACATGACTATTGATTAGAAAGATTGGAAAAGAATTGCAAACAGACAAAAGAAAACCATGGAAAAAGTAGAATTTGAGGTAAACCGTAAGCACATGAGAATCAAATGACAAGTTAAGAACTCAGTATACAAAAGTTTAAATTCATAATCAATACAAATGATACTCAAAGTTAACTCTTGGATCCCCAACTCAACACCCGCACACGTATTCCTATAAATACAGGCATTCAATATATATTTCTGTCTATTAATCCTCTCTTCAATTCCCTCTAATTTATCATTTCATATAAAAGTTCATCTTTAGACAGAAATAATCAGAAATAAAATAACTAAAAGAAATTCTGAATCCACAAAGAAATAAATATTTGCACCAGAAAAAACCCATAATTAACCACAAATAAAAAATAAAAACCATCTTATCGGACCAAATAAAATCAGCAAAAAATATATTAAATACATCTTGCTAATTTCATATATATTCATATATGTGTGAAAATTTACGTACGATAATATGTACCTGCAAGTTCACATGGCTCAGATTTGTAGACATCAATTTCAGTAACAGCTTGAAATCGAAAGGGCTTCCCACATGCCCTCCTCCTCAGATAGTATCTCACCAACTCCTCATCCGTCGGATGAAATCTGAACCCCGGCGCCAAAGAAGTTGTTGGTGCCGCTACCGTCCTCGCCGGTGCTGCACCCACCCCCGCTGCCGCTGCCGCCACCTCTTGTCCCATCTCGACTTTCAGATACTTTAATACCCCTCAAAACGATACTGAAAACCAAAAATTCAAGGGAGTCTGGAGCTCCCGGAAAAAAATCTGAGACACAAAACTGAACACATAAATTAAAATCCCAGATGAGTACAAGTAAAAAGACAGTAAAAATAATAAGTCATAATGGTGGGTTTGACAGAAAGCTTTAAATGAAGATAGATTAGAAAGCAAGTAAAGTTTCACAAAAATTAAAATGAAAGCAGATGGGATTTTGGGATTTGGTTTGGCAGAGGGGTTAAGATTATAGAAATGGTGAGTGTGGTGTGTGGTATGGATGCTTGCTTGGCACGGAAATCGAAAATCAAAACGAAGAAAGGACGTGTGTCGGGTCAGGCTTAGCTGTTTTTCATTGTTATCTTGATAATTTTTGGGCAGGCATTTATTTTAACGTTATTCATTATCATTGATGTTAAACATTTACGTGACAATTATATACTCAGTTAATTCAGTCTATAAAGTGCAACCATATAAATTGGTGCTGTAAGTACTAGATAACATTATTTTATATTTTTTGTTTAGTTTTACAAGAAGTCTCTGTCTCTATGGGGAAAATTGTACCATTGGTCCCCAATTTTCTTGTCTCCATGGCAAGCTGATCCTTAACCTTTAAATTTTACATCGAAAGTCCAAAGCCTAGCTATCTTATAGCACTTCAAATTTATGCCATTATTCTTCTTTGAACATTGACTAAAAAGATCGTAGTTCCAAACTCGATCCATAAGCAAGTTACCAAGTCACTTATAGACCGATGGGTTGATGTTAGATCGTTATATGAGATTTTTTCATTTTTTTTATTATTGGAATTGTTTGAAATTCATATACATATCTGTCTTGGCACCTCGCAATTGTGTTTTTTGGAAGAGTTTTCACTTGAGTCAGTTATCGTGTTCTGGGGCAACTACTATCTCTTTTGATTTGTTATAATAAAACTGTAGACATCAATCGATTTAAAATAGCACATTCATACCTGCTACGATTCCTCTATATCTAATAAATCGATGACTTACGATTCGATTCAATGCTCTTTTGTTCCCGAAAAAGGTACTCGAGAATGCTCACCCGAATATCGAGTCTTCCTGTCTCATAAAATGAAGACCTCTGACTATTAATAAGGAAAGCTCACTATAACATTTTATCGTTTTTATAACAATCAACGTCGTCTTATCTTCTAGCTTTAAACCTATACAAGTTGCTCGAAGTTTCCATCCGATATGAGGCATTTCGCTTGGTGCATGTCCTGAACATTGGAGTACCTTCCACTGGAATACTCCAAACTTTCTCAACTAATGCCATTTTGACACTCAGCCCCTGTTTGTCATCAATTTTATCCAACATTGTTTGCTACAGTAAACAATCTCCACCACATATTCACTTAATAAAATATTCTACACACAAACAAATAAAATTACTTTACTTTTCAACCACACATTCTCCAAAAAATACTATTCAAAACTCTATTTCTTCTCCCAAAATGAGAGATAAACAAGCACTCATTCTCGTTCTTATTTTTCTTTATGTTTTTTCATTTCAACCACACATTCTCCAAATAAAACAATATTACACACATATCTAAAACATTTAATTACTTTTCAACCACACATTCTTTTATAAATCACTATTCCAAAATTCATTTTTTCCCAAAATGGGTGTCAAATACAAGCTAAAGGTACAAGAAGTTTTGAATAAATTATTTTTTAACACCAAATAATGAATTTTACCATTTTCGATTAATATATCAAGTTTTTTCCTTCACTAGGAATACATTATCGACTATTTCACCTTAAATTAGATTTGATTTATATATTTTAGCGACAGTCATGAATAACAGCAAAATGTTTTGGCATATGGTCTAACTAATAATTAAAAAATTTTAGGTTTGAAGGTCTCAAAAATTACTTTTAAAATGAACGTATTAATATGTCAGAACTAGGTCATCGACAATAGGTGAAAACATGATGGTTTTTATAGTTTATGATTGGTTCGATTGCGAACTGGTCTAACTATGTAATTGGATCATACCATGATCCGGTTTGCCGTTAATTTGATTTGACCGATTAACCCAATCTAATTTATAGAAATATGAAAAAGAGCAAGTAATCTTGACCTATCAATTTCCAAAAATCACTATAATATTTAAATCTCTTTCAAGTGGTTATGAATGTCCAATTTTATGAAATTAGGATTTACTAATTTATTTATTTTTTACTAGAATGGTGCATTAAAAATTTAAAGTGTGATAATCATTTGGTGTGGTACAATTATAATAAAATACTGGTGATCAAGTTGCAACTAGAATAATTTTGAGGACTGATTGTGAGATTTTCTCATCTACAGTTATACACATGTGAGAGACATGTATATATAATCAACAATGCTACACGTATGAGATTTTAAAATCCTGTACTTGTCAGACAACTCACAACATAGGTGGGTGGGGTGAGATTTTTGTCAATATATTAATCATGTGGGGTCACCCCCATGTGAGACAACATTTGAATTCCTGTACATATTCTGTAATTTTTTGTCTGTACTTGAAGCTTTTTTGATAGATAATATATACCGCATTGAGTGTTTTTGAGTTGAGATTTGCTGTCTAATTTTTGCGGTCCAATTTATTGTATATCCAATTAATTATCGGAACATTATTTTTAAATTAACATCTTATATCAAATGTAACCCTATTAATTTCACCACTAACCCACTAAATCGATGACATATTAATTTAAAATAATGTGTCAATAATTAATTAGGTGGACAACATATCTCAATTCATATAAGTACCTCTCCTCGTGTATAACTACTGCCATTTTTTTAATTCTACTTTTTCTTAATTACGCATATTTTTTTGTTTTTGCTATTTCATCTCATTTGATTGGGTAACTTGATTTAGAGTCTAGTATATATATATATACTTTTTTAATTTTTTTATGCTATTTCATCTCATTGGGTTGGGTAACTTGATTTAGGGTCTAGCTTTTTCCTCCGGGGTGGGGTGGGGTGGGGTGGGGTGGGATGGGATGGGGTGCGGTGGGGCGGGTGCACTTTGCTTGTACTAGTAATGTGTCCTCTCGGTGGGAATTAAAATCAAAATTTTAACAGATTTTGATAAAATTTGATAAAATTTGTGGTTTAAAAGTTATGAGTCTCATGAAATGTGTGATTAAAATTAATTATTGATTTTTACTCATATTAAAATTCAGATTTTAATTCATACCAAACATGGACTATACGTAGTAATTGAGTATGTTTGATTTGGGATTTGATTGGTTCTTTCATTTTGATTTGCCATGTAATGAGAATTTTTTTTATTTTTTATTTTTGAATAATGTTTACGTGTACAGATGAGATATTATCTCTACACAATATGACATGTGAAACAATACGTTCAATTAAATGTATGAATGTAAGACTCAATTTTTTGGTCATCTCACATTTAGATCATCCCAAATTTGTACCGTAACATTATTTTTTTACGAAAATATTTCTATAAATGGTTTCTTGTCGCACCAAAACCTATATAGAAAATAAATTTGAATAATTTGTATTTGAGGATATATACATATAGTAATAAATTTGATTGTAGTAAAAAGCGATGACCAAAATTTGAATCAAAGAGCTAAACATCTCTTATCGGCACTTAATGGCATAGAGTCGTTGAACTACGCCACTTTCATTTACTTTTACACCTCTAGTCATAGTAAGCGTTGATAATAAGCGTCTCATAAGCACATTTTCAACGTTCGTGCATTATTGTGTTCATTCATTTACATAGTAATATATCACATAAAAAACATGACTATTCTGATGCATGCATACAATTTTTTTTCTTCATATAGATAGAGAAAAAAGGGAAAATTGCAACCGCGGTACCAAACCTTTCACTTTTTTTGCAGACTTTGCCCAAACATTTGATTTGTGCCACTCACGGTA
>CAIGRT010091369.1:0-10362 GCA_903798405.1 Fraxinus platypoda
TTACAGATTTATCTCTTTTTCTACTATTTTAGCAATTTATCTCTTACAAACCATCTATTAAGTTGGCTTGAATCTTGTCCATACAATTATCGACGTCAACAAGGTAATTAGCATTATGTGTTTGTGTGTGTTTTAGGCTTTAGTTTTATTTGAGGACAAATAAAGATTCAATTTTGAGAGTATAATAAGTGTAGTTTCTACACTTATTCGAGACCCTAAATCATGATATTTTATTGTCTTTTGAATAAAATTCTATCTAATTTATGTTATATTGTATGTAAAATTTTATGTTTAATGAATAATTGGAGAAAAGAATGCAAAAGTTACAAAAAAATGGAAAAATTCAAAGATGAAACATAGAAAAGAACGATTACATTAAATGAGTTGGAGTTAAATGTGCTTCAATTGTCTTGTAATTTAATTGGCGGCCCAAATTAAACCTTTATACATATACATATATGTATATGTCTATTAGGGAGAGACGGGAAAAAGAAAGAAACACATAAGCCGCCGGCAGAAAGAAAAAAAGAAACGCACAGGGAAGAGGAGAAAAGGCGGCGGCTGAAAAAGGAGAGAAAAAAAACTGATTATGCCACCAAAATATTATGCCAAGGACCTACTCATTACATACATAATTTCTTGGTTGCATTATTTTTTTTTCTCTCTCTCTAACTGTTTTGGAATGAATATATTAACGATAAATATTATATCGAATTAATATAAAAAAAATAAATTGACATATTCAAGGGAGGATCAGACATAGTGGTACCAGATGCAATAACGTTAAGAATTATGCTATAGGGCCCAGCTCAATGACCGGGCCCAAATACAGGGCGCTAAGTGGNTCAGCCCCCCTCCAATAACAGGGCGCCACCTCGGCGCCCTGTCATTTGTCCCGGTCATTGAGCCGGGACAAATGGCATAATTCTAACATTAATGTGTTCATGATGCATACTAATGGTGAATGGAGAATTGATATAGACTACATCTTGTGTGACTGAGTCGGAGTGGGGTAGGTACGCTGCGGAGCTGTTGGGTGGGTGGCAGCACAATGGGAGTGCATGTGAGGCAGCTAGCATTTGAACTTGGTCAAGGAGTATACGATGTTACGGAGGTAAAAGGGAAATATATTTTTGACAAAATCCACATATGGAGAAATATAGACGAGTCATAGCAATAATAGGCACTCTGGTTGAGGGAATTGTGATCAAGGAAGACATGTGATCCTAGCCTAGGTTCCATTTTGTGCGAGTCGTAGGATTTTAGACAAGATTTTAGGTTATTCCTGTTAATAGGATTCACATTTGTTTGAGACTTTAGTATGGTATCAGCTAGGATTTAAATGAGCACACGGATAAGATGATTTGTGTTTTCAAAAGAGTCACTATCTTGCGAGAACATGTTAAAAAATAAATATCAAATTGAATGAATATAAAAACATGAACTTATAATATATAAAGTTGTGTCACTCATTTTAATAATGTTGATCTTTTAAGATGAAATTTGATGTCTTAGTGGAATATGTATGAAAAAAATGAAGTTTAATTAAGATCACATGGGGAATCTCAGAAGTCAACCCTAATTAATTTATGCAAGCCAAAAAATAAATAGAAAAAGAACTTGAAAAATAGCTATGTACGTGAATTTTTAAAAAAGTAGACTCAATTAACATTAATATGTGGAGGAGAAAAGGTGCCTCTATTCGGGATTGATTGGTAGTCACTCTTTTAAGAATTTTGTGGAAAGAATAGCGCTGGGGATTATGAAATGTATGGTAAATAATAAGTAATAGTTTTTAATGCGTGATTTCAATTAAAGTTTGAATAAGTAATAGAAATAAAATTGAAGTTGCCAATAATATTAGACGTGTACATGCATAATTCTAATCATAGACTTGTAGGTTGTAGCCTCAATAGGTGACGCAATTATTAATATAGTGTTTTCAATTGTTGCTTGTGTCTCGTCACGTTATGAGTTATGTCTCCATAAAAGCATTTTCTTTATTAGACCAACAACTGTAGTACAAGTATTTTTTTTAGCATCTTATTTTGAAAGCAAGTAGTTTCAGTCATTTTCCCATACATTCGTAGGTTCATCTCATCTCATCGAGACTCCCAACCACCCACCCTTCATTTCCTCATTTGTGTGTGTCTACATTGGACATGTTTTAGAGCCTCTTTGAGCCCCCTTTTTTACTCAAAATATATTTTTTAATAGTATTTTGATGGAAATGTGTGGTTAAAAAATAAGGAAATTTTTTGGGTTTACGTGTAATATTATTTTATTAAAAAATGTATGGTTGAAAATAAGAAAAAGAAAATGTATTTTGAAAATAATGGGAACAAAATATGGACTTAATGTTTGACTTACTCATCGTGTTTGTGTCTACCTTGGATATGTATGTGTTACACTTTGTCATCTCATTTGTGTCTACATTGGATATGTTTCAATGTTTGATATAGCTAATTTTCATTTCCCGTTCTTAACCTAGTTAAATTATTTTAAGGGTAAAATAGTAAAGTAGTTTGCCCAACAACCCAATGATTAGCATCTTATTGGGTCCTTTATTCTGTAAATAAATGAGTTGTTACACGAGGTGATGTTATCTTAAAAGTCATTTTTATGAATGTGTATGATTTTGATTATGTTTTTAAAACAATTGTATCTAGAATACAACGACATATTGTGATCTCTCATTTTTTATCTCTTTCAATTATACCTTTCACCTCAAACGCTATTTTTGTCGGCATTGCCATCAATCAAAATAAATAATGACAAAAAACTTTAATAAAGGAAATTTTATTTTAATCAACTTTATTAAAGCCACTTTATAAAAATTGACGTATTATTTCAAAAAAGAAGATGCCAAGTGGCGTAATCCAACAACATAAATTTTAGTAAGAGATCATAATATATTATATGATGCGTAATTTGTCACATAATCTTTTAATTTGACTAAATATAGATTTTGTCTGTCTAGCTAATCATAAATGTCCATGTGCAAACTATTTTGAACCAATTATGCTACGTGTACATCTTATTTTACATCATTTTTTATATTGTAAAAAAACACACACTTTTCCGTCCAACACTCTCCAACTAAATGTACACAAAGATATCAATCCCACAATGTAGCATTATTCATTTTGAAATACGAAATTGTCTGTATGCAAACTGTGAGGTTTACGCTCTCAAACTTATTTCAACGTCATGGGTTTTTTTCATCTACTTCCTCAATTTCATAAAGATGGATTTACTATCTATTTCCATTTGGCCCAAATTATAGATCACTTGTTGAGAGTATAGTTAATTTTTTGATTTTTTTAATATGCTCTTATTTAATTTATCTTATTATCAACAAATATAAATTACTATTATTCAATATAGGGATATACTAAGAAAAAACGTAAGTAAAATTTATGATTTCAAATATTAATTAAGTTTCTTAATTTGAGTGAAAATGGAACAATTTTTTTTTTGTTGGGACGGTGAGAGCAAATACAAGCTCAACATCGATTAAATTAAAATAATTAAACGTGTTTTCGCATTTGGTGAAGTGAGTTGCCACGAAAGTATACTGCAGTGTGGTATCTATTCAAAATAGACGAATGGATTTGTATTGGATTCCTATACAAAAGTAGAAACATAGAAGAATAAAAAATAAACACTACATATTAAATTCTGTTGTTTTATCATTACTTGAATCTCTTTGGTGAAGAGTAACAAAGGGGGATATCGAATCATACACCATTTTGTTTAGCTCTTGTTTGGTATAGATAAAAATAAGTTTTTAATAAAACTATTATAAAAATAGATGGAATGTTTGAATGAAAAATTATGGATTTCTTGAAATGTGCGATTAAAATTAACTGTTGACTTTAACTTAAATCTGAATTCATTTTTATATCTTAACCAAATAGGGACTTAATTGTCTCAGAGGCGATAGTTGGAAAGGTTGGGATAAATGAGATATTGGATATACGAGACTTGTCTGCATGTTTCACGGTCAATTGGATATTCTTTGTTAACGAGGAACCATGGTGCTACGTAAATAATAAGTAGGGGACTAAAATGATTAGAAAAATAGATCTGGGACCTATTTATTATTACACGACTAGGTTGAAAGCTGAGACTGCAAAATTTCCTCCATCTTCAG
The DNA here is from genome assembly GCA_903798405.1 of Fraxinus platypoda. Classification (NCBI taxonomy): domain Eukaryota; kingdom Viridiplantae; phylum Streptophyta; class Magnoliopsida; order Lamiales; family Oleaceae; genus Fraxinus; species Fraxinus platypoda. The sequence continues at coordinate 4,157 of CAIGRT010091369.1, forward strand.
TCTTTATGTTGTGAAAAAGGTTCATGTTTGATTGTCATAATTGTGCATGGTGTTAAGTTTGGTACGAGTGATTGTTGAGAATCTACGTGTACTCAATAATTGCTTGTCAAGTTTGTCATTTACACTAAAGACAAAGTCACTCGCTCCACAATTCTTTATAAAGAAAAAATAAAGCCGAGTTGTCAATTAGGTACTTAGTCCATGTTTGTCAATTATTAGTGTACGAAAATAAATTTATGAAGAATGTGTAATTAAGAAGTAAGAAAAAAAATTGAGTTTAAGTGTAAAATATTTTATTATAAAAATTTATAGTTGAAAATAAGTTTGAAGAAAAAAAGTTTTAAAATAATGATACACGTCAAATAGAAGCTTAATTTCCTGATTGCATTCATTTTTTTTTCCTTTTTTCTCTAACTTTTTTGAAAGAAATATGTTGAGGATAAATTTCACGTCGAATAAGTTTAAAAATATAAATGGAAAGATTCGTGAGGTGATAAAGGATGAGACATCCTCCACTCAATTGATAGGGAATAATTCTCAATGTACAGAACTATTCATTGCCAGAAGTCTTACAAATAATTTTCTGTATCTGTACATGTAGGGCTGCTTATTGATAGGTTCATCGCATCCCATCTAGACTCTCAACCACCCTTCTCCACTTCCTCACAAGTATGCATTAGACGTGAATTAATGGTTGACTTAGTCATCGTGTCACATGTTTATCCTAATTAAATTATTTATGAGTAACATAATTTAGTAGTATGCCCAATAAACCCAATGCAGTGCATTGTATTGGGTCCTTTATTCAGTAAAGAAATTTAGTTGTTACATATTCGAGATGATTTTATTCTAAAAGTCATTTTTAATGAAAAAGTCAATTTCAGTGAACAGATAAAGTCAACATATGAGTTCGTTTATATTTTCACAACATACGTAAGAGCAATGAATAATTAAATAGCTAAAATCTTTGAAACACAACTTGATCTATAAGAGGTGAATGAATAATGAAAGTAGTAAAAGTACTTCTAGCTAGAAACATATAATTAACTAAATCCTGCAAAATTGAAGAGCAAAATGACCTCACAAAAGAGAAATTCTACCCCCACCAAATATCTAAATTGCTTAAGTACTCGTTTAATTCTTAACACATTTCAAATTATTTTCACCCTTTGATCATTTTATAAACGGTTTAAAGTCTTCAAGAATATAATATCACATTTGATAATAAAGGTTTTATTGTTTTTCACCCTTTGATAATTTCTGAATGGGGCAAAGTTTCCAAGAATATAATAACACGTTGGATAATAATGCTTAAAATATAATATTAATTTCATTCTTTCATTTCAATTTACGTATTATATGTAATATGTTTGAAATAGTTGGACACTCAATGCATTATATGCCTCAAAAACTTGAGTATCGACAGCATGGCTTTAATTGACGTTCACATGTATGTGCATTCATGTGAGTATTTAAAGCATCAGTACTTTATATGATATTCACATGTATGCCGTAAAATATTTTTTTACGACATGCAATAATGCACGTCGTAAAAAGCATTGCGTGCCGTGAAAAGCAAATTTTGCTTTAGTGAATGTAGATCCATGTCCAAAGGGGAGGTCTATTAGCATAGCAACCTCGCGTATTAGATACTCGGGTTCTTGTCTTGCATTGATTTTCATTTCACACTTTCTAGTCAGTGGTTTTAAGTTAATGTTTTGTGAGTGTATAGTGAGCCTAATGTTCTTATTCGCTTGTTGACAGGTTTGAGTGTTATAATTTTGATTATTTGATGATTGAATAACTTTTGACGTTGTTCCTTTTCAAAACTCGCGGATCAATTCATAATTTAAACAAAGCTTGTCTTGCAAAGATTTTTCAGGAATTTTTTTTTTTCAAGAATGTGTTTTAAGAAATGGAGAAAATTTGTGGATCGCATAGAAATATTAGGAAAGAATCTGTTAGTAAAAAAGGAATATATGCTATATTTAGGATGTGATAATGATGATTAAATTATCCTAATTTAATGTGTATTTTTTGTAATTTAATGTGTATATATATTATGATTTAGCACTTGATTTGTGAAACTCTTTTACAAGTTTGATAAATATGAAATTGTATTTTTAATGTAATGTAACTATGTATTTTTCCCTTGCCTGAATTTATTAGGTATATAAAGCCAACATAGCATATGAAATAGAATAATGAAACATGTCCAAATCATGTTCGAGTAAACGATACTTAGAGGAACAATAGAGCAAACTTTGAACTAGACATCTTTTTCGTAAAAAAAGAAAAGAGGAAAACTAGTATGGTAGCTCCTTTTATTAGTAAAGCCTATGCTTTCCTGATCGAAACATGACCATAGCCGGCCAGCAAGTTGAGTGGATTAGGGCACTCCATAACTTATAATTTAGCACTGCGTATATGGTGATTGGAAGCCAAGCAAGAGAAGATACTAGTCTCGGCAACGGCCCTTGCTTTTCCTCGTTGTAAACCAAAAAGAAGGTTGCACTAAATGTTAAGACCACGCAAACAATTGAAGCAAAGAGTGAAATTAGTCCAACCATCAACTTTGCCGGTAATGAAAATAGAAAATCATCTTCTATGTAACGTGAAGTTAAGATAGATAAGAACATCATTATGGAAGTTGTCGAGCTGAACAATGCCACTGCATCAGATATAACAAAAACTGTGAACCACCCGTTCTTCAAGAATACTGGAGTCCCTGTTTCATTATTGCCACCTGGTACGGTAAAGGCTGCAGCAAATGCCACCGTGGCAATTAAAGTTGCCACGACCATGCAAGAAGTTGCGGTCTCCTTCATCCACTCTTCACCATCTTTCCTTAACTTCTTGTGCTCCTCGGAAAATAACTCCCTTGGTGTTTGGTCGTCTCTATTTTTCACATTGAGTACTGAATATGGTACAATCTTCTCCACCTCCTGAAAGCTTACTCAAGTTATTGCATATTGCAAAATCCTCCAAAATTTAACTCTCACACAGCGAAAAAGTATTACTTAGAATAGTATATTTGAGAATTCAAAGAACATGGTCCACATATATATTTGATAATAAGAAATTATTGAGTTTCACTACCATGTTAATTTCTCACCTTAAACCATAGTAGCTCTCTTTGCATTTGAAGAGCTGCTCCAGATACAATATTGAGTCTGCTTGGAGGTGCTAATTTCCCGGCCAAGTGCAAAATGTTGTTTCCTTTATTATCTATATTGAGTGTAATTAAATCCTTGACAGCTCCTATGTGGTAGATGAGACTGAATACTTTCTCTTGTCGGTTAATTACAGCGACATGAAATACGGAGTATTTATTTGAGTCGACTTTCCATATAAGATCAGGATATGAGTGAGTAAGCAGAGTCAGAAACTCAACATTCCCTATTTTTGCAGCATCATGAAATACCTGAGTCTCTTGAATTAGTTTTAAGACATTGGAGTCCGGTAATCCCATAATCTGTTCCCATAGCCTCTTTACCAACTCGCTGGCTTGTTTCCGCATTTGAAGTGAACTATATATCCTTTTGAAATCTGAACATCTTTGTAAAATTAACATGTGAATTAAAAAACCAAAAAAATCGAAAAACTAGGAGTAAACTGGCATTTGCTAGACAGTTATGAAGTTCATCCTAGTTTAGATCGAATAGACATTAACATAATGTGGGATATTATAACTCTTATTTAATTATCAGTATAGAGAAAAAAATGTAGAGATTAAGGGTACAATTGAAAAAGCTTCAACACATACTCAATGATAAATTCAGTTCATAACTATTTTTATCATTGATTCAGTTTTTACTACTTAAAATTTATTGTTGGAATGGTTAATGCATATACTGGGCAATTAGTATTTTAAATGTTTATATAGTTTTTTTGTTCTTCCCATCATCAACTTAACGTAAGATATCCATGAGGCTATAATCTGAGGATCAATTTTATCTAGAAATCTTTTGAATGTAAGAGTTGAATTACAGTACTTCATCAAGTATAGACAAGTGGTCGAATAATTTGTGGAAAAACGTGAGAAAGATTCCTGATACTTACATGGAATATAAGGGACAGTAGAAATGATGCTAACAAGTCTTTCCCATATCCGTTCTTGAATTCTGTGATTGTGTGATAAAGGTTTTCGAGCTAAAATTTTTAAAGCCCTTCCTTTGTTTGTTGTTGGAGAAGTAACTAATCTTGCATCCGCCGCATTTAATATCTTCAAAGCAATATCTGCTCAAAGAAAAGCAAGACCTATTTCCTCATTTAAATAAGTAGAAGAAGCATATTTTTTTTGGGTATTTAGACCTAATTTGTCACTTAATCAAAAAGATTTCGCACCAAACATGTCAGTGTGGATAGTTGCTACAAGAATCTCGATATATTCCTCGGCATTGAGATCTTCAAGAGGTGTAATTGGGTAAAGATACTCAACCATTTTTCTGTTTCCGAGCAAAATTGCCATTTCAAGTGGGGTCTTTCCTATGCTACTTCGAATTGTTGGCAAATTCTTATTTTGTTCGTACATGACCTTGGCAATTTCTACGACCCCTGATACAGCTGCAAAACAGAAAGCTGTATTTCCATGTTTATTCCGTAGTTCCAGGTCACTTGTATTCAAGTGTTCAACTAGATTTTGGACAAACGCTGTTTGCTTGGCGGCAGCAGCTATGTGAAGAGCCCTATCTCCTCTTTCTGTTATCTCAATACGAGCTATATTTTTGTCCAAACTCAGAGCAGTTTTAGCAGACTTCCAATCACCTCTTAGAGCAGCCAGATATAAATAGGGTCCAAGGCTCAGAGTGTTTACTTTTCCTTTTCCTGATGATGTTTGGGGAGACGATCGTTAGATGCGTTAATAATGCATAAAGCTCCATAACTTCACAGTAAATACTACGTAATACTATAAAACCGGTCAAAAGGGAGATATACCAGGCAGCGTACATAAAGGTATGAAATCATCCCATCTTAATGGACTATACACTAAGGGAGATCAAGTAGTTCAGCAACATATAAGAGCCAATGAAGCTCAAACGAGAAATTTGGGGTCCAAGATTGATGGGCATAATAAGGATCAATCCCACATTTGCTTACTATGAAAATAATATGTAGCATACATGGGCTTATGCTACTCTCTAACCAAAGTTCAACCTTTTAAGATGAAATGCAAAAACTCAATAGCATATATACGCGTATTGGGAAAAAAATATTTATAATATAGATGAAAAGATTATCACACCAACGAAGTTATTATGAGTAGGGATGTCATATTTTATGAAGATAATGCTTGGAACTGAGAGGGAAAAGCCATGGTTACTATACTCAATCAAGAATTGGAGTCTCCATTTTCTAGAATATAAGATGTGAAATGTAGCACGACCACTTGAAAGAAAAGCTAATGAAAGAAGTCTATTTGTTTCTTAAAAAAATACAAATATACACAATAATTAGTTTGCTCAGGTCATGAAGAGAAACAAAAATCAAAAACTTACTTCGATGAACAATAAGATGTTTTGCATTGTTATTGGCATTGGAAATTGGACTTTCAACTTTAATTTCAAACTGGCTACGCATGTTTTGCCGCTGCGGAACTTGTGCTTCAACCGTAAGTGTATTGCTACGATAAACATGAGTATTCAAGGGAGGGTATGAATCTTCACGTGACAATGGATCATCGCTTCCGAGTTCTGGTTCTGATTCATAAGTTTTCATTTTTCTTCTCCTCTCATCTGCCCTCTGTCTTCTGTTTCTACGCCCCATTCAGCTGGTAAGACAAACGATGGAGCAAAACATGTCAATTAAAACATTAAAACACCACCAAATGAACGCTAAAATGTCTTTCATCATTGAAGAAAAAGATTCTCAAGAGTAACATGTTGTTTCTCAAAATCTAGGCTAATACAAACTCCTGCATGACTTTTAAAAAATATGACCTATACACAACCTCTCATGTCCCATATTGGAATCGTACACCCGATGCCAATTGAAGTAATGGGAGGCAAAAGTAAAACAATCAAGTTCACAAGTAGAGATGCACACACAATAGTCAGACATTTTTTGTATCTCTCAAAAATACAAATCTGTGTGAATTAATTTTTGTTTTGTTTGAGAACTTATAGTTAGCTATAAATTAAAAAAGTGGTCGAGTTAGAATGTGAACAAGAACATTGGTACATACTAGAATGGTTGATGATATATTA
>CAIGRT010091379.1:0-20503 GCA_903798405.1 Fraxinus platypoda
TCTTTTGTTTAGGTCTAAGATTTTTTGTATGGTTGAATTTTAAAGTGTAAATTATTGGGTCAATATTTATTAATGGAAAACTTAGTTTTCTGTAGATTCCAATTTAAAATATTTGTACATGAATATTTCTTGGATTCTAGATTTTTGTGAAGTGTTTTAGAGATGATATATAAGTGATTTATTATCGATTTTAGTGTTTCAAGAGAAGGTTTCGAGTTATATAGCTTTGCCTTAATTATTTGGAAGGTTTGAGGCTCTCTTATTATCCACAGTTTGTCCAACTCTATAGGTGCTACCAATGGATTTCCAAGAATAGTTGTAAGAGTATTCTGCCATGGCTCCATCATCTGTTTTCTTTTCATTTTAATGATTAAGCCTTTTTTTTTTTTTTTTGCAATTTTTGGGTTACTGGTTGAGCTATTACACTCATTTAGCTCTCGTTTCTTTTGAGGCCTCAGCTCCTGGTACCGAGTACAATGTTTCAATATATTTTATTGCTCTGCTATCTCCCTTAAGCTTTTTTCGTTGTCTGTATGACTATTGTGTCTTCATCGTCACTTTAATCAGTGCTAAAGGAGATGAAAGAAATGTAATATTACTTAACCTCCAATATCAGCCTTGTGCCTATATCTAGGGGTTATAACTTGGGCTTCATTCTTCCTATTCATTTATTTTGAGAAGGGAGCTTGTGAACAAAGTATCCAGTCTTTTCTATCCATTCAGTCACACGTTCTTGTGAATGAGCCTGGCTTCCCTGAAACTGCTTAGGATGTGATCACGAGTCGCAAAGTGTCAACACAAAAGGATGAAAAGGTGATGACAATGGTGCAAACCTTTGTAACTTGTTTACTTTTGGAAGAAATGTGATGATCCACTGTGTAAAGTCGAACAATTTCAGCTTGTGGTTTCTTGGGTTGCTTAGTCTAGTGGTTTGTACTCTAAAACTGTTTCAAATGGTACTAAGGAACTTGGAAGTATTATCAATATTTAGTTCACATTTGATGGTAACAGAGCATTACACGAATCTGCAATATTAGTACATGCTCTTTAGACGTCAATCCTAGTGGTTCATAATCCGCACCAAAATAATATAGAAGCTTTACAGAAAATGAATATATGAAAATTGCAAGGAGTTCAACATAGTAGTGGAACACGTGCAATGTTGGCATTCTCGGCTTTGGAGGAATGGGGCATGTCAAAATAGGCAAGCCGGTTAGAATTGGTCCTCACCTAGTCAGAACCAGCAATGCCTAGAGTTGTATCGAGACCGGCCTATACCAATGACATTTTCAATCGGGCTGGATCACCGCGGGTCCGGTTTGAGTTGAACCACCTTTTTGGCCTTCTCTTAATTGAACTCGACAAAAAGAACTACGCTTTCCCATTCCTTGTATATGTATTTTTAGAAAGCCAAAGCAAGTATTCCTTTAATTAATATTGCCGCAAATAAGAGGTGCAATAAAGTACGGAATACAAATACAATCAAATAAATCGCAATGGGACAACATTGCAACTGAAGCTAAGTGATGTGCTATAGTATTTCCTTCACGGGGAATATAGTAGCAAGTCCCACAATCAACTTCCCCAAACAAAAAAGAGCAATGTCTTTCAAAATTAAACTTGATGCCATCAAGGATTCAGCTTGTCAGTTGTTGAACATCACATTCCGCCACAGCCACCGTCAAACCATGTCACTGCTCAAACATCAGTCTACATTACCGGTCATCCTGCTGCTGGAGGTATTCATCTTCCAGATATTACTGTTATTACACCCGTTTTCGATAAAGGGAATCTGGTATTCTTCGTTGCAAGTCGAGGGCATCATGCAGAGAATGGAGGTATTACTCCTGGAAGCATGCTGCCTCTATCAAAGTCTATATGGAAAGAAGGAGCTGCAATAAAAGCATTCAAGCTCGTGGAAAAGGGGCTTTTCCAAGAAGAAGGTATCACCAAACTTTTACGGTTTCCCTGTTCTGAGGGATCGTCTTTTAACATCCCTGGAACACGCAGGCTTCAAGATAATTTATCAGATCTTCGTGCTCAAGTAGCTGCAAATCAAAGAGGAAATTCACTTATCAATATAAAAAATTAAATATTCACTAAACATCAATACAAATATATTTAAATTTATGTCTCGTAATTTTTCACATATATTATTTTTATTTCTTCAAAAAAAGTGAATCTAACTTGATAAATGGAACATTTTAAAAATATGAGTATGAATGGATGTCATACAATTATGGCTAACAAGTGTAGGATTTGTAGGTATAGGTTTTGATCCATTGTTAACAAGCACAACAAATACCTCCCCATCGGTCGAGCTCGAGTAGCCGAGTTGAGAGAGCTTCCAAAAATCTAATTTGAATGTTGAGATTAACCTATGGCAAATCAGCACGTCCTTTTAAACTTAGTCGCTCATCTAAAGTTTCAAGACAAAAAATGGAGACTATTTTAAGCATTCACGTGAAAATTCTTGATAGTAGGGTTCAAATGATAATCATTACTAAATTTCTTACGTAGGGGTCTCAAAGGACCCTCTCCGAAGTCCTAAAAAGCGTGGAACGAGATTCACGATTGTAAAATAACTAATCGTAAATTTAAATTCTACTTGAAAAATATTCCTTATTTATATTATTTGAAGCAAAGATAAAAGGAAAATTGGTTCGTTCGCATTCCATCATATACCAAATATGAACTATATAGAATAGTAAGTGTATTTTTTATTTATGTTATTAGCAGTGAAACTACTGGTAATCTTTTTACGTAGCATATATGTGACGATTTGTGATTTGATGCATTAATGTGTTAGTTTTTTATTGGCTTATACATTAAATCACAAATCGTCGCAGATATACCTGTAAAAGAAAATTATCGATAGTTTACACTGCGAATAGCATTACTCGTATTTTTAGTTGTGCTCCATTTTTTTTTTTTTCTCTCAATTCAACATATCCGGACAATAATTTAAAAATTAAAAGAAAAAATACCGTGTAAGGTGCGCCGTCTCCCTATATTTGCAAATTATTAATTATTCTTGTCAACAGCGAGTCACAGCTGTTCCTTTTCATCTATACGAATTTTCTTCCTTTGGCACCTCATTTCCCCCTTTTTCTTCTCCTCTTTCGCTTTCTTCGATCCTCATTCTCCCTCTAGATAATTCTATACTAATTTCTCTCGCAGATCTGATACATGTGAAGCAGCCTGCCTTCAATTTTCGTATGTTTTGAGTTTGATGATCTTTATTTTTTTCTGATTTTTTTGTATGCTCGCATTTGATCTTTCCAGATCTAATTTCTGTTATTTTTATATATGATGTTTCAATTTCCTTTTATCGTTATTGTTGGATTTTCTGTTCTTTTGTTATTATGATAGTTTCCTGCTTGAATTTCATTTTCGCGTTGAATTGATTCGTGTTAATTCATTGGAAGGCCTTTAGTTGCAATTCGATTCTCGCCTAAAAAATGAAATTACAGTTGCACAGTTGTATAATTGTTGGCTTATTTATTTACCTTTTGGCAGTGCAGAACAATTCATTAAGGAATTATTGATTCGGACTCATAAGAAGAAATTGAAATGAAGAAGGCTTTTGATCAAACTGTTCGTGACATGTAAGTTTAATTGTATTCAGAAATATCTGTTTTCGAGCTTTTCAGTTATTTTTATATAAACGCGACATCATTGTAGTTCATGGGACATGTTAGCTTTTGATATTGTACCATGCTGCTAAAAACTTGTGAAAGGTCTATGCCAGCGGAAGCCAGAAAGCATATGAAAACACTGATTAGTTGTTTGAACAATTTTCTGGGATTCATTGTCATTTTTTGTCCAAATTATTACTTTTTTTTTTGTTTGAATGGTTCTAAATTTTGATATTGGAGTTGATACCGAGCAAACCTCATCTGTCTTTACTGTCTTCTTGCAGTAAGAGAGAGGTGAATAAAAAAGTTCTTAAAGTCCCTTCAATAGAACAGAAGGTGATTTTCTTTTCCTTTACTCTCTTATGCGTTTGATACCTTTGAGCAAGTTGAATGTTTGGTTGGTAAAAGAGAATCTCAAGTGCTGGCGCTTAAGAATGGTTCCTTTTCTTTGGCTTTCTTAAACAGTTTCTAAGTAGTACTTGGTTTCTGTTTTAGGTTCTTGATGCAACTAGCAATGAGCCTTGGGGTCCTCATGGATCACTTCTTGCTGATATTGCACAGGCAACAAGAAACTTGTAAGCTTGCAATCTTTGAAAATGTTATTCTTAATCTGTCTGCTTCCATTTAGAAGGTGCTTATTTTCAATTTCCAACAGTCATGAGTATCAGATGATAATGTCTGTAATCTGGAAGCGTATCAATGATACTGGAAAAAATTGGCGTCATGTTTACAAGGTTGGTATTTCTACCTTGTTATTCTATATCCTGGAGCAATTTGTTTGTTTTCTTATTGCAAAATCTTGTTTAATTCAACATCCCTTAGATTTTTCATCCCTGTGCAAATTGGAGGAAATTGTATTGTTATTTTTTTCTGTATTATTGTGAAGACATCCTCCTTAAGGGATTCATTTTTTGTGTTAATTTTTATCCCTCCTCTCCGATGTTGAATGTTTTCTTGTCATATGAATATTCTCCCGTCCATTTCCAGGCTTTGACTGTTTTGGATTATATGGTAGCTCATGGTTCAGAACGTGTCATAGATGAGATCCGGGAACATGCATACCAAATATCGGTTAGTTTAAATTTTACCTCTATGGCTCTACTTTTCTTATAAAGTACACGCTAATGACATTCTGTGAAGTGCTAGATTGATCTGAAACATTTTGGTCGGCTGTGGTAGCATTTACAATTTCTTTTCTTGTGATAGACATTGTCCGACTTTCAATATATTGATTCCAGTGGGAGGGATCAGGGAAACAATGTCAGAAAGAAATCTCAGAGTCTTGTGGTTCTTGTAAATGACAAGGAAAGAATACAAGAAGTTCGTCAAAAGGCTGCTGCTAACAAGGACAAGTAAGTGTGCCTTGCATTTTTTGTCTGATTATGCACATTGCTATGTCTGATGTTGTTATGCTTTCCTCTTTTCGGATCCTCATATCAATCATTTGAAGTTTATCAGTGATTTTGCCATGCATGATTGTTTATTTGACTTACTGATATCTGAAAGCTTGAAATTTTGAGGTGATTATTTTCTTTATTTCTTTTAGCTGTTATTATACCAGATAACTAAATAATATCTTCTTTTGAACTTAGTTGAAATTACATATCATGAAGGGCAGGAATGATAACATTAAGATTCTGTTGTGTATTTGTGTTGTATCTTCTTGTCTCACTTATAACTTCATCATTTAGTCAATTTGCATACATTATTATGCATCTTTTTTTGGAACTTGCATGTCCAATTCTTTGTTGTTGAATGATGTTCAAAGATGAATTTTTTTAATGCTGCTTTAGAAATACTATACATTCTGGTAGTGCATCTGTCATTTCATGTTAGGTGCGGATTTGAATTGTGAGTTCAAGTTTTATTTTGTCTATTTAAGCATTCGAGGATATTTGTTCCCTAGTTTTCTTGTAATTTCTTTCCAGGTGCAAAATAGTTGCTTTACTTTTCAGAGTTGCATCTTAAAGATGGTGTTGAATCACTTGATCTAGAAGTTTAAAGTTTTAGAGAGGGCCTCACTTATACTTCCTCCATCCCATTTATATAGGCTCACTTTCCTTATTTTCTTATCCCAATTATATAGTCTTGCTTCTTTATTAAGAATGTTTTGTTTTGTTCGTTTACTAATATACCCTTATTTCTTTACTACTTCCAATAATAATTTGCCGCTAGTTATTGATAATTAAATGAGGGTAAATTAAGAAAGTTTTTGGACAAAAATTGCTTTTCCAATAACATTAAGAGCTTGTTTGGTAGGAATTAGTTTTGGCTTTTCTTATGTGGGCTGAAAATTAAGTCAATATTTGAGTCATATTAAGAGTGTGTTTGGTAGGGATTTTTGGGGGAAGAATTGATTTTTGAATAGTGATATGATGGGAAATGTGTTGTTGAAAAAGAAGATAAGATTATTGATGTGATGGAAAATATTATTTTATTGAAGAATGTGTGGTTGAAAATGAGAATTGATTTACTGTAGAATTGGAGAATCCGTACCAAACAGGGCCTAAATAAGATTTCTTAATTTGTGTGAAAAACAAAACAAGTCTATATAAATGGGACGGAGGGAGTGCCATTTAAATTGCATATTTTGTGTAGGTAGGGTTCATTTTCCCATCATAGGCTTATCACATGCATAGTTTCAATAAATAGGTCTTGGTGAGACCTCGAACAGAGTAGCTTCAATAATATGTTAAACTGCTTGATAAAGAGCAACGTGCATACCATATAAATTGTGTCTTCAACGGATGGGAAATCTTCCATGACTAATTTATACATCGAGGGGTGAGGATTTATTAGATGCAACTCCATGTATTTTGGGGAATAAACACGAATGCCATCTGATGCTGTCTGGAAAATTCCTACAAAATTATGGGGGGTTTTCTGGAGAAGTTGGGCCAGATGTGTTTCGAAACTACACTCTGCTGTAGTTTACCTTCTAATATATTGTGTGGTCCCTGAATACATCTTTAACCATTTTTTGTTTCCTTTGGCTTCAAGTTTAGCATGCTTGGCACGACTGAACAAACCGTAGATATTCTTTGTTCTTGCTTGTTATTTAACTAAATGGATTTCTTGACTCCATATAAATACCTTAATAGGTATCGCAACACATCGATGGGTAATATGTATCGGCCTGGTTCCTATTCAAGCGGAGGAGGATATGGTGACAGATATGATGAGGATCGTTATGGAAGCAGAGATGATGACCGTAATGGTTATGGGAGAGAGAGGGAATGGGGCCAAAGAGATGACGATAGATATGGTAGGTATGGCGATTCGTATGGCCGTGATGGGGACAGATACAACAGAGAATATGAGGAGCGTTCTGGCCGAGGTGGCTATAGGGATGATGAATACCGGGGAAGAAGTCAAAGCATTGATAATAATCAATATGGGTCAAGAAGTAGAAGTGCTGAGCAAGATAGAGACCGTGCTTATGAAGACGATAGCCAATATTCTTCAAGGTTTACCTATTTTCCATGTTCTTAAGTGAAATCTAACTTTATAGTGAATTTTATACCTCCTTTTCTCTCCTCAGAAAGTGCATTCTGGTTCTATTGACATTTATGGTAAGAGAAAATTCTAGACGACAATTATATGCATGAAAGATTTTGCTTATGAATGTCAAAAATACAAGCGTACAAAACCTCACATTTTTGCTGGCAACTTGTATCAATTTTGGCAGAACATGATTCTACCAATACGACTTTTTATTGTATTAGGTAATCTGAAATTTCCCAAGCTGGGTGGTTTTATATTCATTTGTTTTTCCTAGTATCCATATGCGTCCTTGTGTTTTATTAGGTTTTTTTTCTTACCTATCTCAAGCAAAAAATTTGTTTTGATATGATTTATGTTATTAAATCTTACCATTTCCAATTGCAGAGGAAGTGGTGCCAAAATTGATGATCATTCTCAAGATGGAAGGTAAATACTGTGGAACTTTTACAACTTATTTCTGATTATGCTTTTCCATATATATATATATATATGTAAACTGACTTTTTTATTTTGGGTTTAGTACTACAGCCAGGCCGTTTGATCGTAAATATTCTGAACAAAACCTTAATGCTCCTCCTAGTTATGAGGAGGCTGTTAATGGTGCACGCAGTCCCACTTATAGTGAAAGGTAACAAGTTTGTGCTATTGACCATTGCCTAGCTTGTGCTTGAATTATTCTTGATTTGTCCTAACTTCCTATTGTCAAAAGGGACGCAGAACCTTCCCAAGCATCTGCGCCTAAAGCATCCCCTCTTCCCTCAAGTGCTAGTCCAAGTAATGCAGCAACTTCATCACCAGCTCCAGCTCCAGCTCCAAATAATAAGAAAGTTGATGGCTTTGATGAGTTTGATCCACGTGGTTCAGGTAAAGGATTATCAACCAGGATTTTATAGATTCTCATTGATTCCTTGATATTTTTCTGTGACTTCATTGTAGTTGCTAGTATTTTTTCTTGATGGGGATCTTATTTTTTATTTAAATATTTCCTTGTACCTGGTCATATAAAAGGTAAAATATTTGAAACACAGAATCTAAACAAGGTTATACTGTTTTAAGTTAATATATTCTCTTTAGAATCTTTTGGTGCTTGCATAATTGCTGGTTAACATTAAGTGTTTCTGGTGAACTTTTACTGATCTAGGTAAGTGGAGAGTTGTTTATGTGTTTACTATTGTTTATTATGATGTTTTGAATGTTGTCCAACTGTTTTCCAATGTCCTTTGTTCCTTGATAAAGGTCAAAGCGATGGGAAGCCAACATACACCACTTTGTTGACTATAGATGCAAACAAACAACTATTATCCCCATGTGAATTTCTTCATTTCTGGTATCCATTGCCATGAAGACTTGTCTGGGCATATATGGGTTGTGGTTGACTCTTGTTCACTTTAACCTTGTATTTTGAATTGGTTTTGCCAAGATGCCTATCAAAGTTGGAGAAACCTTACTGCAAAATGTATATCTTTGGTGCTTCCCATTATTGGGGTGGTTTGTTTGGAGAATATTTGATTCATGAATACATCTGATCGTGTCGTATAATTCCTTCTTTTGCAAGATATATTCTATTATCAATAGCCACATTGAAATTATTTTACACGAATGTCGATATCATCGTAGAATAGGAGACTTAATGAATTACATGCATATCCATTTGCTAATTTCTATCAGAACGTAGACAATGAAAACCCCTTTCTCTCTCTGACTTCACATTAAATTCCTCAAAAATATGTCAGAATAAGGCCAAACTGGTATGTGGAATATAAGGAATTATGGTAGTTACCATGTCTGTGTTTGACACAAAATATCTGACATCTTACTCCAGCGATTTACTTTCAATATTCTATCTGGTGCATATGGCGGAATGCTTCTTGTCCATTTTTTTTTCCATCTGAAGATTTGTCTAATTTGAAATAAACAGAACTCAAGATTTTTTAACCCCCTTTTCTTATATAGTTGGGACCAAAAGATTATTCAAGCTCAATGCCCACCTCTACTGATAAATAGTTTACTTCCATATTCTCATTCGACACCATATAAGTGCTTGTTTACTGCCCAATGTTGGCTTGATCATATTTTTTTTGCTTTTAGAATTATCAACTTAATACAAGATTGTTATAATGGTGTTTTCTATTAACAGCTGCACCAACTACATCAAATGTTGCTGCTCCAACTACATCAGGTGGCGCGGAAAAGGATTTATTTGACTCATTAGCTCTCGTGCCTGTTACACCGCAAATCACTACCTCTGAAGCTGATGGCTCGGTAAACTCCAGCCATGGACCCGCATTTGTGGCCACATCATCTCAGGTTATCTTTAGATGATAATTCCTTAAAGCTTCAAGACCTGGTTTGATTTTAAAATTGTCATTTTTCTTACTGGCCCAGTAGCAAAGTGGTAATAAAAATATCGATTAAAACACTCAGAATGCTTGAAGTGTATCACTCACGTCTTAAAATTTGTCGATCATTGGTGATTTTTCCAAATTGATTATTTGATCATTTATTAATTGAGATACAGGTGATGAAGTTGGGCATGGGTCAGGTTGAATTCCCTTTAAACATGTCTGTTCTATAAAATGTTTTCTATGATGACTTCCAAATTTATTTAGGCAAATAAACGCGGTGGAGTGTGCTTTTGCTTTGATGCTTATTGTTGCGGTTTTGTAGTCTTGAGCGTTGGAGACGAACTAAATGATTTATTTTCCTGAGATGATATGGCCATATTTATGCAAAAATGGTCTTCAAATCTATAATAATGTAACCAAGTTTAGTTTTCTGTACTAACCTTACCTCTTACTATTGATTGTATGCAAATGTGAATTTCATTCTCTCACACACCCACCCACAAATCTCACTCGATGAATTCGATCTATGTCCTTTTTTCCCAAAGTAAAAGTTTTTCGCGAATCTGTCATTTCCTGATTCATTCGAGCTTGACTTGTATAATACTGAACCTTTGGTGGTTTTCATAAATTTTGGACCATTAGTTGACCGCTTCTTTTTCTTACTGTCATTTTATGGATGTATTGTAGAACAAAATGCACTCGTGGCGTTAAATATGTGGCTTTTTTTGCAGCCGTTTGACGATCCATTTGGGGATGGCCCTTTTAAAGCTGTTACTTCTACAAATAGTGTACCAGCTCAACAACAGATCATTACCTCCTCGAGTTCTGTCCATTTGAGCTCTAGTCAAAGTTCTGACCTGCCACAACTATTTCCTCTAAACACAACTACTGCGTTCGGAGGCACACAATTTCCCCAACAGGAGCTGTCAACACACAACCAGGATTTTGATATATTAGCCGATATTCTCCCGCCATCTGGATCTTCACTTCCTGTCAATTCACAAACTGGTCCAGTTCAATCTATCCAACCTGCATTGCAGTCGGGTTTTGCTTCACAACCAGGCCAGCCTTCGTTACAGACAACTTATCCACTTCAACCGGGACAGTCTGTTTCCATGGCCTCGACCTTCCCAGCTCATGCTGGCCAAGCATCACAGATGGGTTTTCCCACTCAAAGTGGTCAACCTGCAACCCTTGCCGGCTTTCCTTCTCAAACGGGTTCTTCAGAGGCTGGTATTCAGACTCCTCTCATTGGCCAATCTGCAGGATCAAATGCTAATTTCTATGGGGGTCAATTTTCAAGTACCCATGGTTCACAGTCAGCGTTGCCAGCTTCAACATTGTCAACTGCTATAGTTCCCCAGCCAACAAAAGACAAGTTTGAGACAAAATCCACCGTTTGGGCCGATACTCTGAGCCGTGGACTAGTCAATTTAAATATCTCGGGGGGTGAGTTCTTGTAGTTTTGAATAGTCTCGTTTCATATAATATTCCCTCGACCACACGTTTGACATCACTGTTTTTTCCATGTGTAGCAAAAACAAATCCATTGGCTGACATCGGAGTTGATTTTGATGCCATAAATCGCAAGGAGAGGAGGATGGAAAAACCTACAGCATCTACAGCAATATCAAATGTTACCATGGGTAAAGCCATGGGGTCAGGTTCTGGAATTGGCCGTGCTGGTGCTCTTAGGCCTCCTTCTAACCCAGTGATGGGTTCTGGGATGGGCATTGGTGGCACGACTGTCCAGCCCGGGATGGGTATTGGCATGGGAGGTTATGGTGTAAGCCAGCATCCCATGGGCATGGGTCAAGGAGTACATATGCAACAACAGACTGGTTTTCCTCCCGTTACCAGGCCTGGAGGATATAATTATAATCCCATGATGGGAACAGGTAATTTTAATCAACATCCATATGGTGGTGGCTACTGATGAGCTTGAGCAACATTGAATCCCAGGAAATAGAGAATCTTAGAAACACCAGTTATGTTAGAGATGAAAGAGTTTTTAAAACCCTTTATACAAAGTTACATTGAGACCTAAGTTTTGATTCAACACTTGCAATCTTCTGGTTTGCCCCCATGTAGCGTATATGTGTATTCTTTCCCTCAAGGATTTATCATCATTACTTTTTCTTGTGTTTGTTTTGGATAGATATGAGTTGTTTAGGTGCTTCGCGGTATTGTTATCCGTGAGCATATATGTATTTTTTTTTTTTTTTTGTGACATTGCTCATTATAGATGCACCTCCTTGATGATCAATAAAATTAGTGTGATTCTTTTTCTTCCTCTTTTATTCGATTATTGTAATTCTTGCTTGATTCTTTCGTTTGGAGTAATGGTTTTGGTCATTCTTGGACATCTTATCTAGGTGTTTGATGAGTTAAAGCCGAGTTATCAAATTTTATAGAGTTTTTGTTTTCTAGCAATAATTCGAATTAAATGAACATCAAAACTTCTCTTACTCTTATTGTTGAATGGAGGGGGCTTGATTGGTGAGGGCTCTAAAAGAGTTCTCTTTTTATTGATGACTCAAATACTATACAGGTATTATGGCTTTTGCGAGAACATTCAAATGGATCATAAATAAATATCAATGAACATCAAACTTTGTTATCGTATCAAGGTTACATTATGCCCTCGTTTGAGCCCCATTAAATTAAATTTCATTACATTAATTTTTTTTCTTTCTTCATTTTGACCACACATTCATCAAATAAAATAATATTACACACAAATCTAAAATTTTTCAACCACACATTCTCTCATCAATCATCATTCTAAAAATTTTCAACCCCCAAAAATGGGGGCAAACAGGGGCTATATATCATGAATAAGTGTTCATGAACATCAAACTTCTCCTACTCTTGTTGTCGGATTGGTTGGTACTAGGCATTTAAAAGAGTTTTGTTTCTAAGAATGACTCAAATATAATATGAGAGGTTAAAAGATTGTATTGCAACAACTCTTAAATACATCAGATAAAAGTGTGGTGTCGATGAATATGAAATTACTTCAACTCTTGTTACCTAAGGAGGCTGGGTGGTGTCCAGTTCCAAACAAGTTTTTCTCAATATTAAGATCAAACACACTAGAAGATTTGTGTATTAAATTATATAGCATAAAGTGTTAACATTGTCTATATTTTTCAAAATCAAAAGTCTAGGTAAGAGTGTCATCATTTATTTGTCACATATTAATTGAGACAACCCTCTTAAAATTTTTGCGCGTGTTTAGATTCAACTCACTTCTTAACATGTCTCATGTTAACTCGACATGGACCTTTTTAAAATTGGACAGCCGACACAGCTCAACGCAAGGAAGAAGTTTTATTTCTTCCGAGGCTTGACATGGTGGAGATGTGTCCATCTAACATATTTGATAGTATCAAGGGACGGAGCCATCTTGTTACAATTTTTAGACCGTCCCCTAGTCATATCGACTTCGCAATATTCTTGTATGGGTCACAAGTATGAATCAAACATACAGCCCGTTTGGTACCCGGCGTAACCCGTGCCCACTATTGGAGAAATCAGATTCTCCTCCGCCAGTCGGCCGTCTTTCAACCTCCACCCTGACCCCTTCACTGAACAATGAGCAAAAGGGTACTCAGTATTGCTCTTTTTTCTCCAACTCTACCCTTTTACTCTTTCAAATTCTTCACCAGATTCCTCAGCACTGACAACAGTCTACAAGGATTAGTAGACCCAGACCTCAATTTCCCTGGTAACGACGACTCTTTTTCACCCCAAAATTCTCGGGCGCAATCAGTTTCAGACCAAGACTTCACATTTATCAGGGACTCTTTGTCTGACTCTAAAGGTGAAAAGAGTGGGTCTGGTAAGTGCTCAAATGATGCTTTTACAATCATAAATGCTATAAGGACTAATAATGATGGGGTTGGAGACAAATCCCAGAAATTTCTTAGGCTATTCAGGGAGAAACTGAATGAGAATTTAGTTGTTGATGTGCTAAAAAATGTGCAAAGTACTGAATTAGGTGTCAAATTCTTCATGTGGGTAGGTAGGCAAATAGGATATACTCATAGTTTAGCTGTTTATAATTCTGTATTAGATTTATTGGGTTGCGGTAAATATGACAGAATACCGAACCATTTTTTAGAAGAAATTAGGGATGATGATAGAGAAGTGCTTGGGAGATTGCTTAATGTACTGATTCAGAAGTGTTGTAGAAATGGGATGTGGAATTTGGCTTTGGAGGAGTTAGGGAGGCTCAAGTATTTTGGGTATAAGCCTTCAAGAGCCACATACAATGCGATGATCTTGGTGTTTTTGGAAGCAGGCAGGTTGGACACGGCATTTTTACTTCACAGGGAGATGTTGTGTTTGGGTTTTAAGATGGACGTGCATTTGTTGGGTTGTTTTGTGCATTCTTTATGTAAAATCGGTAAATGGAGAGATGCTCTTGAGGTAATTGACAAGGAAGATGCTGTCCCCGATACAGTGCTTTATACAAAAATGATATCTGGTTTGTGTGAAGCTTCGCTTTTTGAAGAGGCTATGGATTTTTTGAATAGGATGCGATCAAATTCATGTGTTCCTAATGTCGTGACATATAAAATTTTGCTATGTGGGTGCCTAAATAAGGGGAAATTGGGTAGGTGTAAAAGGATTCTTAGTATGATGATTACAGAAGGTTGTTACCCAAGTCCTAAAATATTTAATTCTCTTGTTCATGCCTATTGCAAGTCTGGTGACTATTCTTATGCCTATAAATTGCTGAAGAAAATGGCGGATTGTGGTTACCAGCCTGGTTATGTTGTTTATAATATACTGATTGGAAGTATCTGTGGCAATGAGGAATTGCCAAGTCCGGGTGTGTTAGAATTGGCAGAAAAAGCTTATAGTGATATGCTTGATGCAGGAATAGTATTGAACAAAGTCAATGTCAGCAATTTCGCGCGATGCCTTTGCGGGGTTGGAAAGTATGAGAAAACATATACCGTGATTCATGAAATGATGACCAAGGGATTCATACCTGAAACTAGCACATACAACAAAGTCATTGGTTTTCTTTGTGACTCTTCCAAAGTAGACAAGGCATTCCTGTTGTTCCGAGAAATGAGAAGGAATGATATTGTTCCTAATGTCTACACATACACAATTTTGATTGATTGTTTCTGTAAAGCTGGCCTTATTCAACAGGCTCGCTGCTGGTTGAGTGAAATGTTAAGGGATGGATGTACTCCTAATGTGGTGACATATACTGCACTTATACATGCTTACCTTAAAGCAAGGAAAATGTCTGAAGCAAATGAGCTATTTGAGTTGATGTTATCAAAAGGATGCACCCCGAATGTTGTCACATATACTGCTTTGATTGATGGGTACTGCAAAGCTGGAGATGTAGAAAGGGCTTGCCAGATTTATGCTCGAATGAGGGGAAATGGTAATTCCCAAGAGGTAGATGTTTACTTTAGAATTTCTGATGGTAGCAGTAAGGAACCGAATATAGTTACATATGGTGCTTTGGTTGATGGTTTATGCAAAGCACACAGGGTCGAAGAGGCCCGTAGTCTTTTGGATGCAATGTCGGAAGAAGGCTGTGAACCGAATCATGTTGTTTATGATGCTCTTATTGATGGCTTTTGCAAGGTTGGTAAGCTGGAAGAAGCACAGGAAGTATTTGCTAAGATGTCAGAACGTGGATACAGTCCAAATGTTTATACTTACAGCTCTCTAATTGACAGGTTGTTTAAAGATAAACGTCTGGATCTTGCTTTGAAAGTATTGTCTAAAATGCTTGAAAGTTCTTGTGCTCCCAATGTTATTATCTATACGGAGATGATTGATGGACTTAGTAAAGTTGGCAAGACAGGAGAAGCTTACAAACTGATGCTGATGATGGAGGAAAAAGGTTGTAAGCCAAATGTTGTAACTTATACTGCCATGATAGATGGGTTCGGAAAAGCTGGTAAGGTAGATAAGAGCCTTGAACTCTTACAGGAGATGAGCACCAAAGGTTGTGCTCCAAACTATATCACATATAGGGTCTTGATAAATCATTGTTGTGCTATTGGACTCTTGGACGAGGCTTACCAACTTCTAGAGGAGATGAAACTGACATATTGGCCAAGACACTTGACAAACTATCACAAGGTCATTGAAGGCTTCAGCAAGGAGTTCATAATGAGTCTCGGACTAGTTGATGAAATGGGACAGAATGATTCTGTTCCCCTTGTTCCAGTATACAAAGTTCTGATTAATAGCTTTCAGAAAGCTGGAAGACTCGAAATGGCTTTAGAGCTGCATAAAGATTTTTCTACTGTGCCATTCATTTCACCTACTCACATGAATACATATTATTCTTTGATTGAGAGCCTCTCCATTTCACATAAAGTTGACAAGGCATTTGAGCTGTACGCTGACATGATAGAAAAAGGGGGAACTCCTGAGTTGAGTGTCATTGTTAACCTCATAAAAGGGCTTATCAAGGTTAACAGATGGGAAGATGCACTTCTACTATCAGAAAGCTTATGTGACATGGTTCGTAGTTATATCCTCTTACTTTGTCTCATTTTGAAGTTTAAATTATTGATTCATACCGTATTCAGTTTTCATAGGTTGTTCTTGTGAGTTCTTTTACTACTTTTTAGTCCCAAGTACCTATATTATAAGAAACAAAATCACGAACCAAAAGAAAATGGATAAAAATCACTAAGAGAGAAAGTGGCCATGCCATAAAATCAACTGAATGAAGCTTTACCATCTTAACCATATTGTGAATTATACATGATTCTGAAAATATTGAGTTCTGAAGTTTCTTTTTTCTTTCATTTTTCGACTTTTCAAAACTTTTTATTGGCTGCAATCCTTTTATAGCAATATTCTTTCAAGGAAACTGTGTTGCTGCATAGAAGCAAGCTTCTAAGCATGTTCTAGTTAGATGTCACTCACTCTTACATATCTGCACTCATTAATGTAGCATCTGGTGCGGATGTATTGATTTGCTTATTATTTCTCTCAAATGAACTTCTACCATCAATTGCAAAAAGACAACCTTGTCTTGGCTGTGTTTAGTATTAAGTTTTCATTTTCTTAACCTGAGCAAGAACCATAACTCAAAGTTCTTTGAAGTTGCATGTTGAGCATGGGGAATGATAGGCTTTGTTGCATTTTGTGAATAAACTGTTGGATGGCTGGCCCATATCTCATGAGTCATGTCTAGATTTTATAAATATAATTCTTTCCCACATACCACTATCAACTGCTGATTAATTTTTATTGCTTCTATTTATCTGGATGTTTATTAATTGAAGATTTTTTTATCTTTTTATTTTATATTTTGATGGTCTTACATCACTTTCTGTTCCCTCAAAGCTGAAAGTCCCAATAAAACAAATTGAAATACAATTCTAGGTCTCTAATAATTACAGTTCTCTCCATTATACTTGTAGCATTATTATCCCTTGGTGGATACATTCGGTAGCGGACAAATGCCTGTGTTTTTTAGAGGAGGTTGTCATCCTTGTCATTTCGGAAATTTAGAACCTTATGGTAGATATTATTTTAAAATTGAATTTATTGTACCACAATCATTAATATGACACATAAATGTAGATTTATTGTACCACAATCATTCAGTAGCGGACAAATGCCTATGTATTTTTTAGAGGAGGTTGTCTCATGCCAAAGAATGTGAGCTTTTCTAGGCCAAACATTGTTTGTTATTAATACCCAAAATGCCTGAAGACTTCTGCAAAATCTTATATGCTCCAGTAAAGGCTGAAAGCATATAAAATTGGTAATGAATATTTCATTGCATTTCTATAAAGGGACAAGCAGTACTACCCTCTCTTTTCAGTGAATGATTTGCCTGCTTCCCCTATTCTATATGGTATATGAAAGCTAAACTACCTTGCATATTCCTCTGAAGATGCAAAATTAGTCAGAGCAGATACCAACCTAACCTTTTGCAGATTGACCAGTGAGATAGTGGGGTGGATTCTGTGTTCTGTCAATCACCCTGCTATTATTTCATAGTTCAGACAGCTATAAGCTTTGTACATGATCCAAAGTTTTACAAATCAGTGCCTATATTATTATGCTTTGAAGACTTTCGACTTGTTTTATGCCTGCTTTGCGTTGTGCTTGTTGATGACCACTGCTCCCTCTAGAGATCCATGCAATCACCCTTAGCAGTTAGCACAATCCCTGCACTGCTTCCCATTAATTGTGCACCTGAACCCACAACACTACAACTGAGGGTAACGAGCATAGTCTACCTACAAGTATCAGCACTATGTCACCAATGGTCAACGATGAAAGCATTTGTCAACATCACATTAATGACATGACCATGATAAGAATTCTCGATGTTTCCTTTAGGCAACCAGTTTAGGGATCTGATCAAAGAGGAGTGGGTTTTGGAGAAAGGGAATACTCTGTGTTCTTCATTTTAATAACAAAGACATTAGAAGAATGGCTTTCTGTTTGTAGAAAATTGGCAAGTGTTGACCACTTGATCTAAGAGTTTAAGTTGTTAGATACAGGCATGCAGCCACATGTATATTATTTAAATATTGTCTTCAACGCGCTTCCTCACATCTAGGCAGGATTTCCCATCAAAGCCTAACAAAAACGTGCACAATTCAATGGGTTGCC
Source organism: Fraxinus platypoda (assembly GCA_903798405.1). NCBI lineage: Eukaryota > Viridiplantae > Streptophyta > Magnoliopsida > Lamiales > Oleaceae > Fraxinus > Fraxinus platypoda. Next base: position 18,116 of record CAIGRT010091379.1, read on the forward strand.
AAGAGACTTGAACCCAGGACGACAAGACATTTGCCTGCACAGATACTATGTTAAAGCACTTGACATAAATGCTTAAGCTGGGGTCACATGTATCATTTAAATTCTCAATCACAAAAATTACCATTCAGTAAGTGATATTATTTTATTTTTATCTTTAATTTTTGCTCGTCCACTGATTTTTGTCAACTGTATTCTTAAACTGCACAGAATATACAATGGTTGTCAAATGAACAAACACCGAAGGGCAAGTAGACTAATATCCTTAGTCTCATACCTCATGTGCGCTCCTCGTTACACATCCGTATAATAATCCATCACATTTGACTCAAGTTGGACACTCAGAACTGTGATGAAGCCATGTGCACGGAATATCTTTGGTACGATTCCTCATACTGTCTTGCTGTGTTGTCTGTCATGTGTGAAGGGACTTTATAGGAATCGTATTTTCAAAATATGCATTTAATAACTTGCGGGGAAATTCTTGTGATCACAATTTTGAAGTGTTCGATTAGCATAAATCCCAACACGGAAAAAGGTAAATGGGGATTATTTTTGTTTCTTTTGTTCAAGTTGGGTGACAAATTGTTGGATCTTAGTTTTAGGTATAACTGATTGTCATAAACTTGAGCCAATTGCAGCTGCGTGAATCTGCAACAGCTGGTTCTCGACCAGAAATTCCTTTACCTAACATCACTGGTGTACAGAATTTGAAGACAACATAGACATTGATGACACAACTACAGGGAATTTGCCACCCCATTTTGAAATCTGTTGTTCATCCATTCTTTTCCAAGTCGATGGTATATGAAGTCAATTTGTGTCATTTTCTTAAGGTAAGAGAACTGTTTTCTTAGTATTCTGCTAATGAGTTGCAGCCTATTAAAGCAGGAATGTTAGTGAGTGGCTATGAAGGATACTTATTTTCAATGTCACCTTTTGTTTTCTTTTGTCACTATGCAGGTAACCTCCATTGTTTTGGGAAGAGTTGAACCTCCGTTGACCGTTGGATTTCGATGACATGAAAAATCTACTTGGAAAATAAGCGACGATCGCTTGGCCATATGAAGAATCACTCGACCGTTGGATTCCAATGTTTGTGAAGAACCTACTTGGAAAAATAAGCGGGGTTCTCTTGGCCATACGAAGAATCTCTCAAGTTAGTCCAATATCAACTACGTGAAAAACTTTAGTTGTTCAAAACTTATTTGAATCTATACATTTTCTACTTATAATTGTAACTCATAAACACAAATTCAACGACTGTGCAGTATGGTTCTTAAATTATTTACAATTTTCACAACTGTATCCCAAATTTTGATGACCACTGACAATTTCTTCTACTTGAGGTTTTAAATAATCTACAGCATGATATATTGATGTAGTACATAATCATGATTAATAGTTTCCTACTACAATTGTGATTTATCTTTTCTAGTTGTAATATGTTTATTCTTAAATCTTGTTTAGATTAAAATTAGTTTATTTTCTTTTAGAATTTAGTTTCCTTATTTTAGTTTCCTTTTATTAATATGATTATGGATAATTCTGCCTATAAATATAGGGGTATTGTACACACTTTTTGATCAATCAATCATATATCAATACAAAACAAGATTATTTTAATGTAATTCTTATTACAAGAATTTCATAAACGCTTCCGCACCAAAATTGGTATCATGGCAAGGAAATTGTCTCAATTTGATGGCCGACGATGGTCCTGGTGGTAGTCGAACCGTCGACGATGAACGGAGGTTCGACAAACTCAAACAACGAATTGAGGGGATCGATGAAACCCTTCATAACAGCACGCAGATGGTGACTGTGTTCAGTCTTGAAAGAAATCGTGAACCTATGGAGAAGCAAATTAACAAGAATTTGCAGATTTTAACTGCTATGAATGTTGGTTGCTTCAACAAGATTAAAATACGGCAACAGATGGTTAGAGAGTTTCCTCAAATCTCAGCTAAATTTGAATACACACAAGTTATCAAGAATTCTACGAAAGTCTATCGAGAAAATATAAAAGAGTCCAATTTGAATCGCAACAAAATTTTTAAAACACGATGCACCATTAACAACAAAGTATGCAAAGTGATAATAAATCATAAAAGTAGTCAGAACTTGGTGTCCAAAGCATTGGTGAAAGCTTTAAATTTGAAAACTGAAAAATATTCATTTTGCTATCAAGTTTCACATGGGCAAGAAACTCAAAATATGGAGGTATGTAAATTTTCACTTTCTTTTAAAAAGTACTACAAAAATGAGATTATATGTAACGTGGTAGAGATGAACAATTCTCATGTACTTTGGGGACAATCATAGTACTATGATGTAGATGCCACTTACATATATCGAGATAATAGATGTGTTTAGGTGGTACGATAAAAA